>JARJDS010007973.1:0-70164 GCA_030264155.1 Atheta pasadenae
ATCAAAATTGTAGATTTTGCAATAGGATCACAGAAAAGCAAGGAGGCTTTTGTAACTAATACTAATATATAGAAAAGTATGTACAATGGATAGAACTAATTTTTAACGGATGCCAGGAATAGGAAATGACATAGTGGTTGAAGAGATTGCTTCTCACCCAGGCAACGCAGGATCCTAATGCAAAATCTACAATTTTGATCCAATGAAGCAAAATTTTGATGAAATTTTCGTCTAGAAAAGTTAAATTTTTGAGATTTTACATTAGGATCACAGAAAAGCGAAGAAGCTTTTGTAACTAATACTAATATATAGAAAAGTATGTACTCAATCGTCAAGTATATAATTAATTTTGTTGTGAATAAGGATTTTATTGTAATTTTGTATGAAAAGAATAAATAGGATATACAAAAACAAAGAACCTGTATCAATTTGATACATTTATTGAAAAAAAAATGTACAACAATTTAACTACAACATAGCATTTGTATGTATATTCTGAATTGAATTGAAATATTTATTTTCTAATAATAAGAATTGCTTTCTTGAATATTATTGTGTTTTATTTATTCCCTATGTTATCGTTTTCAGCTATATAACATAACAAACAGTCAGGAAATGCAAGGAGATTAATTTCGTCTTTACTTCCTCGCAATCATCTCGCAATTCTGGGATCCTAATGTAAAATCTAAAAATTTTGATGAAATTTTTCGTCCAGAAATGTTAAATATTTCAACTTTTCACGAATTTACATTAGGATCACAGAAAAGCCAGGAGGCACCAGGAGGTAAAAGACGAAATTTCATTACAGTTTTCTTTATTTAAAACAGTAATTTTAGTTTTAGTTCGATCATTCACTACTAGTTGCCGCCACGGTATTTCAGGAAAGTAAAAAGTACATGATAACTATATTAACCTGAAAACGAGAAGTAAAATAAATAAATATAAAGAAATCGCATAAGTTTAATACATTTATTAATAATAAAATCCCAAACATTAAATTTAAAAACAATAAAAACGCTAAGTGAATTAATTATTTAATGAATTCTAGTTCGATAATTTAATAACAGATGCCGCCACGGTATTTATGGAAAGTTTGAAAATGTTTTTAATGTGAGTTTAGTTTAGAAATTCCGCAACAGATGCCACGCCAATGCAGTTTTCAGCATTAAATCAAAATAAATTACAAGTAATTCGGGTGATTGAAGCCAAGTTCTGCTGACAAAAATAAAATACTTAGGAAACGATTAAGGGCTTGAACTTAGCTTGAAATAAGAGAACAACTCTTAAACTACAAAACAAAAATATGAAACCTAAATTAGGACGATTTGGCTAGGAGTTATTCCCAATTTCCTGTGATGGGTTTAAGATAAACTGAAAAATTGTCTAAGTTTTAAGTTAATAATAAAATACTTAGGGGATGATTCAAGGGTTGAACTTAATTGGGGATGATAAAACAACTCATAAACTACAAAACAAAAATGTGAAACCTAAATTAGGACAATTCGACTAAGAGTTATAGCCAATTTTCTGCGACGAGTTTACAAAAAAGCGAAAAATTGCTTATGTTTAAGAGCAAAAATAAAATACTTAGGGGATGATTTAACATTTGAACTTAATTGGAGATGTAAGAGAAACTTATAAACTACAAAACAAAAATGTGAAACCTAAATTAGGACAATTTGACTAAGAGTTATAGCCAATTTTCTGGGACGAGTTTACAAAAAATCGAAAAATTGCTTAAGTTTAAGAGCAAAAATAAAATACTTAGGGGATGATTTAACAGTTGAACTTAATTGGAGATGAAAGAGATCCTTATAAGCTACAAAACAAGAATGTGAAACATAAACCAGGACGATTTGGTTAGGAGTTATTCCCATTTTCCTGTGATGTGTTTAAGATAAACTGAAAAATGGCCTAAGTTTTAAATTAAAAATAAAATACTTAGGGAATGATTCAAGAGTTTAACTTAATTGGAGAAGAAAGAACAACTCATAAACTACAAAACAAAAATGTGAAATCTAAATTAGAACAATTTGACTAAGAGTTATAGCCAATTTTCTGCGACGAGTTTACCTTGAACATAGTTATAAAAATGTTTAAAAAGTTGTATAGTTTTCTAGAAAACAAGAAAAAACTGAAGCAACAATTGAACTTGTCAAAATAGAATCCAGACAGTAACCAGATATTACACTAATATACTTACACGCAAAAAAATATTGTTAGTAATACGGCAAGCAACAATAATTATCTTTGGTAAATGCAACGTAAAACACAAAGTAACACAGAGAACACAAGATCACAACTGATCACAACACAAGACGCGATGCTGAAGCGCGTCGCGTTCTTCTCACACAAAATTTGCGCTACGGCCGTTGAGGGCGCTACTCGAGCTTGTCAAATGTTGCAGCAGCCAATCAAAGCTTGGCCATCAACGCTCCACAACGCTCATAAATGTAATCACATTTTTGACCTGTTGCCAGTTGCTAACTTTTATCCGGTCTCTCAAGTTTGTTACGTAACTTTAAAATAGTTTAGCCTAGTTACAATGAATTTCGCTGGAAAAGTTGTCCTTATAACTGGTGCCAGCTCAGGTATCGGCGCCGCTGCTGCAAAACAATTCGCAAAACTTGGCGCAAGTTTGGCTCTTACCGGACGTAACCTTGATAATTTGCAAAAGATTTCTTCAGAATGCGAGTCTGCAGGTGCACCAAAGCCGTACGTTGTCACCGGTGAACTTACAAAAGAAAACGATGTAAAGAATATTATGGAATCTACTATCAAACATTATGGTAAACTTGATGTTTTAGTCAACAACGCTGGCGTAATTGAAACCGGAACAATTGAAAACACTAATTTGGAGCAATATGACCGCATGATGAATATTAATGTGCGATGCATTTATCAAATGACAAACTTAGCAGTGCCTCATTTAATCAAAACGCAAGGTAGCGTTGTAAATGTGTCGAGCGTCAACGGAATTCGCGCATTCCCAGGTGTTTTGGCCTATTGCATGTCCAAAGCAGCAGTTGATCAGTTCACAAGATGTGTTGCTTTGGAGTTAGCTACCAAAAACGTCAGGGTTAATTCGGTAAATCCTGGTGTGACAGTTACAAACCTGCATACAAGGGGTGGAATGGATGAGGCGACATATAAGGCATTCCTGCAGAGAACCAAAGAAACACATGCAATGGGAAGGCCTGGACAGGCTGATGAAGTTGCCAGCACAATTGTTTTTCTGGCGAGTAGTGATTCTAGTTTTATCACTGGAGCATCTATTCCTGTTGATGGTGGACGGCATGCTATGTGCCCAAGATAAAGTGCCCAAGATAAATATATAAAATAATATCTTGTTTTTCACATTTTAAATGCCATATTTTTGTAATATACCTATGTTGAAATAAATCAAAATATATAAACGTCAATTGGGTTATGTGGCAACATCGTTTTTCTGATTCCCCTCTGTCAGTGTTGAACAGCGGCAAAGACTGCCAGTTTTTAGTTACTTTTGAGGTATTGGCAACACTTCTTGGCACAGCAGGGATCTGACAGGGATGCTTTTCTCAGCTAACAACATTTCCCATTAAAAAATATACTGAAATATATACACGCGCGTTTGTATTCTTATCCTGCGACGGTGTACGAGTTATATCCGGCTCCTGGTGACTGAATGCCCTGTTTGGTTAAAGATGGCAACGTTAGGAACATGTGTATCGGCCGAGTGTGGACAAGAAGCGAAGTTGCAATGCCCAACTTGTATAAAACTGGGCATCCAGGGTTCATTTTTCTGTTCTCAGGAATGCTTTAAAGCAAACTGGCGTAATCACAAAGTCATTCATTCATTAGCTAGTAAGTGAGAGGTACTGTTTGATAACCTAACAAATTGAACATGTCTAATTTTGTGTTCAAGTTTTTTTGTAAAAAATTTAATTATTACATTAGTAATTTAATTCAGGATTATTATTTGATAGTATATTTAATTATTGATTTTTTTAGAGGGAGAAGGAGTATGTGGATCTAAAAAAGAAGAAGGCGGTTATAATCCATGGCCTTCCTTCAGTTACACAGGTGAATTAAGGCCTTATCCAAAATCAGATAAGAGGACTGTGCCTGTATCTATTATGAGGCCTGATTATGCTGACCATCCAAGTGGTTATCCATTATCAGAGCAAGCAGTTAAGGGATCTAGTCAAATTAAAGTACTTGATGATGAAGAAATTGAAGGTGATATAAAGTTATGAATAAATTTGTTTAGTTTAGTTTATTTTTAATAATTTCAGGTATGAAAGTTGCTTGTAAATTAGGAAGAGAAGTACTTGATGTGGCAGCTAGTGTTTGTGACATTGGTGTGACCACAGATGAAATTGATAGAGCAGTGCATGAAGCTTGTATTGAAAAAGAATGTTATCCATCACCTTTAAATTACTATGAGTTTCCAAAGTCTTGTTGTACATCTGTCAATGAAGTTATTTGTCATGGTATTCCTGATATGAGACCACTCAAAGATGGTGATTTATGTAATGTTGACATTACTGTCTACCATCGTGGCTTTCATGGTGATCTTAATGAAACATTTTTTGTGGGCAATGTTGAACAAAAGCACAAAGACTTAGTTAAAGTGACTTATGAATCTCTGATGAAAGCTATTGCAATTGTCAGGCCAGGAGAGAAATATCGTGAAATTGGTAATGTAATCCAGAAACATGCACAATCACATGGTTATTCAGTTGTGCGTAGTTATTGTGGACATGGAATACATAGACTTTTTCACACTGCTCCAAATGTACCACATTATGCCAGTAAATATCATGTATTCTATTAGCTGTGTTTGTTTTTTTACAATTTTTTTTTCTAGAAAATCGTGCGATTGGAGTAATGAAAGCTGGTCATTCATTTACAATTGAGCCGATGATATCAATGGGAACGTGGAAAGATGAATCGTGGCCGGACAAGTGGACGGCTGTGACTGCCGATGGACAGTGGTCGGCACAGTTCGAACAAACACTTTTGGTTACTGATACCGGTTGTGAAATTTTGACAAAGCGCCGCAACGCATCAGGGTTACCTCATTTTATGGACAAGCTTTAAATTTTTTAATGTGTCTATTTGGTATTTGGTACATGCAAGAAATAAAATATCATTTGTTGACATTTTGATATAAGGATTTGTTACTGTAGTTAGATACATGTAGTTGAATTTGAATAACAATAACAAAGTTTTTTTTTAAATGGTTTTGAAATGGTGTGGACTTGCTTTACTCTCTTTGATATCAAATAATCATGTAAAAAGCACTTTATCGAATTATTCATCCCTTTCGGAAAAAGCCATAAATAATACCGAATTCATTTTTTAAAGATTTGGTCCATATTTCACAACGACAGTGCATTCAAAAAAGTTGATTCTGTTTATTTGCATATCAATTCTTACATAATTAATTTCAAACTATTACATATTACATAAATTATCGCGGACAAGCTGCTTGTTTACCGCCGTCGATAGGCAGCGTAGCAGCAGTGATAAACGACGAGTTATCACTAGCCAAAAACAAAATAGACTTTGCAACTTCATCCACTGTTCCCGGTCTTCCCAGCGGATGATTGCCACGACTTCTTTCCAACAATGCTTCATAATCCTTTCCTTGAATCCCCGCTCGTTTATGCAAGTTACTAACAATCACTCCTGGATTTACCGCATTGACTCTGACATTCTTCGGTGCAAGCTCCAAAGCAACACATCTAGTAAACTGATCAATAGCTGCTTTGTTCATGCAGTAAGACAACACTCCCGGAAATGCTCTCAGTCCCACCAAACTCGAAACATTAACAATAGCGCCTTTCGTTGCGATGAGGTGAGGTACAGCCAAGTGCGTGAGATGATACACTGATCGAACATTAACGTTCATCATCCGATCAAATTGAACCATGCTAGTAGTTTCAATACTACCTGCTTCTAAGATTCCAGCATTATTAACAAGAATGTCTAACTTTCCAAAGCGTGTAATAGTTTCAAACACTAACATTTTAACAAAATCTTCGTCAGTAACATCACCTTGAAGAAGGAACACATCCGGACTTCCGTTGGAAAGACACTGCTTAGCAACATCTTCCAGATTTTTACCATTTCTACCAGTAATTGATAACTTAGCGTTGTGTTTAGCGAATTGTAACGCTGTTTCAGCGCCAATGCCAGAAGATGCGCCGGTTATTAAAACAACTTTATTTGAAAAATCCATTTCTTGATAACAGCTGAGGACAACCTACTAGTTTGGATTGTAAAATTAGAATGTTAGTATTTTAGCAGTAAAACTATAATTAATAAATTTGTTGCTAGTGCTTTCTATGACCATTGACCTATACGTGATAATAGAAATAAATTTCGAGCAGGATCTGTGTCGTCAATGCATTAAGGAATATAAAAAAAAACTTTCTCCACTTTAATCTCTATATTAATCTTTAGTTAATTATAGATACATATTATACAATTCTAACATTTCTGTTCATTTGCAAACGGACAGATAATTATTTTACAACTTACAATTACCAAATGGTTCTTACCGTTTGTCTACATCTATGCAATCTACACTCTTTAACATACTTCTAACATAACATGTTTAACATATTTAATCATCCTTGGATCCAGTGGCAAAGATAATTTTGAGCAGTCGAACTACGGGTGCTTCAAAGAACATTGAAATCAAAAACGCCACCATGAACGACACGACGCTATTTCCCATAAATAACACTAACTAAAATCGTAATATTTCATTAATATTTTTTTTATTCAATAAAAAACTAAAAGGATTAGGCCACTCTAGAATTATTGTAAGATACAAATTTATTTATGCTTCAACAGTACTCTAGAGTAATAAAAATATTATGCCGTTTGATTTATAAGTAAAAATTAATTGTAAAAAGTTCCAATTCAAATTGGATCCTTGACAAAAAAAACTCGTTATCGTAAAAATACTGTATAAACGCCATTTTGAAATAAACCGCTTCAAAAACTTTTTGTTTTATTTCTTAGTATTTCTGAATAAATCCTTGAATGCTTGTTTTTTGTCTCTAGAGTAGCCTAAAGCCCCTTAATTGATTGTAAAGTTATTTTATGAAATACTTACGACATTTAATTGGAAAAGATGTATGTTTCCGTCCATAAGCAAACTGGTATAAACCATAATCACTGGATGAATTAAATATGCACAATATGCAAGTCTACTCAAAGGTAAAAATCCTCTAAAAGATAAAAGTGTATCCACAGGACCTCCAAATCCATGGCAGCAAGCAATCACAATCCACGCCAGTGATAAACCCCAAGCTGTATGGCTAAATGTTGCCTGAAATATTTTTAATATTTACGTTTATTTTCTAAGACATACTTAAAATCGTTTGATATATTATTTACGTAAAAAGCAGATGTAGGCACAACTAAACCTGTTCTTCCAATACCATAAACCACACTTGCCAAACAACTTAAACTCAATGTCCATCCTATTAAGATAGCCCAACCAGGAAGTTTAATTTTTTCAGTTCTTTGGAACATAAACCACCCAGTTATCATTCCTATTAAGTACGGTCCTATCCGCAACCATGGCTTGTCGTATAACTGATCAAACAATGCAAATGGCTCCTCAACTCTTGCCACATAATTATATTTCATCGAGATGACAAATGTGGTTATCCAAGAAGTAAACATAAATGATAACATTGCAATACCCACTGCTTTCAAGCATTTATTATTGCGTACTGCAATGATTAAAAATACTGTGGCTAAAATATAAAACTGAGTGTCATTGGCAATGTACCAAGACCATAACATGCAAAATTCATGTTGAGGGTAGAAATTGTTAATGTACAAAGCATTTCGCCACCAGAACTGATCACAAGTTATGTGATCAATCATAGCAGGCGAGAAAACACTGTTGTTTTGTGTATATCTTGCAATAAGTTCATTAACTCCTATGACAAATAAGTAAGCTGGTGTTAAACGCAACCATCGATAGGTAATCATCATAAGAAACTTTGATGTTGATATTTGGGCGATTTGTAAGGAATTTTTAGGTTTCTCTGTTGCAGCTCTAGCTTTGGATTTTGCTGCGCTTCGGAAATATGTAATAGTTACCAGGAGACCACTAGAATTAAAATAAAAAATTACATTTGGAACAAATAATTAAAATACTATGTTCAAAATTAACACAAACACCGTGGTTCTATTCTAACCTTATAAAGAAAAAAGTGTCAACTGAAAATGTTGCATTTGATATTGTTTGGTAGGCAAATGATCGTTCCGTGATGGTTCGCATTGTTTTGTTATCAGCTATAGAAAAAACTTCAAGATAAGTATGAACTAATATTATCCATGTGATCGAAAAAAATCGTAGACCATGTATACATCTTATAGAGTCTTTTGGTAAACGATCCACTGCTAAAATTTTTTGTCCGTTCGAGTACGCAGCAAAAGAAAGAAGAAATGACAATGGTTTTGCTGAAAATGAATAATAATTAGTTGAAATGTCGTAATAAACATGAATGAAGCGTAGCGCACCATTGAATTGTTTATGTTGTGCTAATTGCTTCTTCTTCAGCTCCTCGTTAGACGCGTTATTATTGTTGCAAGAAATTTCCAAATCTGGTTGCACCTTCGTGTGCTTGTGCGTGCGTTTCAAGCAGAACTCGACGATGGTTGCAATTAATATTAATATGAAAATTGCTACCGTCGTACCACTAAAACACACAAAATATATGAACACAGATGACTAATAGATCATTAACTTTTGTGCAAATTATAATGGCATGTTGAGCAACAATTTTGTTGCTTTAAACCGCGTTTCAATCGGAAAGTTAACGTGTGAGGTCATCTGAGAAAACACTAATTTCAAGTAGCCCATAAACATAGTGTTAAATTTTGCAACATGCAATTTCAGAGAACATTATTGATACCACGGCATAGAAATTAATAATGTTGGTACAACTCGTATTTATAATAATGTCGCAACTACAGTTGGTTATAATTTTCTGAAAACTTAACAATTGCATAATAGATCAACATTTATATATGACGAATGAAGCAACACGTGACCAAAACGACTCGTTTTCCGTTTTAAAAATTTGATTTTTAGTGTGGATTATAGTGGTATTTGTACTGTATGATTGCTGCGATTGCAGCGAAACAAGAAAGGAAAAGTTCTGCAGGATTCGGGTCAGCAGTCTAGTCGGTGCTAGTGCACCGATTAAAGCACAATAAGACTATTGCATAAAATGTCGTGAGGAAGCTATTGGGAGTCTAGAAATATCTGCAACGTTTAATTGCGATAATTGAGGAATGCGCTTGGATGAAAATTACCGCAATGAAGCAAAAATTTGTTGGAAAGAAACGCCGCGAAAACTTTCATTGGATTTTGCATTTTCGAATTGGAAAGTACTCGCACATGGCACAACATTCATTCAAACGCACTCTACGAATGTCGATTTTTAATTTCTTGGTACTTGTTGGTCTATCTTGCGCAATGCAGGCGCAGCAAATGTACAGATAATGTCGGATCAAAACAACGTTTAACAACACTTCACATTGAGTGGTTGAATAACTACGCACCCAATGATGTGAAATTTCTTGTCGTCCATTAGCTGGTAGCTTCCTGGAACTGGTCGTACATCAACAACCACCAAGGACTCCGCTTGGGATTTTTCCTGCAGGAGTACCGACTTCAAATCGGCTGGGTTGCATGCACTAGGCAAGCATTGGCCGATTATAATCTGGCGTGTCTACAAATTGCATAAAGATTTCGTAATCATTAAGAAGGCAAACGCACATATCGTGACTGAAGCGTCATAATTCATTAAACTGTGCAGTGAGTTAACATATAATCAATCATTTTTAAATGTAATTGACTTGGTCACACTTACAACTGGTGTGTAATCACTATTAATGTTGATGCGAATCTTGACGGCATAGAAGTGTACCGGAAACGGTGGTATCACGCGGTTCGTCTCCGGATTGGCGAGCTCATCGCATAAGGAGTGAGATCCCAGCCAGAAGTCGTTGCCGTAGAAGAAGTTTGTTGTGTAACGACCAGAAGCGTCGTACACTGCCGAACAACAAACGTATTTTACAATTGCGTTAATGCTATTCTATGCTGTTAATTCAATTATACTCAAATGAAAAATTTTGATGGGAAAACTGATTGAGTGAAGCGAACAGGAAACAATTATTTGAAATTTACAATACGACACATACTGCATAATACCTAATTTTAAACATACTTTTTATCGCCCAAGATGAATCGTTTTTTAAAGCTCGCAGATAACTCTCCATTTGAAATTTACATTTAATATCAGCAATTTTCCCAAGTTGCGAACTCCAATGATGATGGCTGTATAACTCACGCAACCATTGCATTGTGGGTAGTTTATCCTCTAGTTTAGCAACAGTTTCCAAAGTTTCTGGCGCGGGAAACTGAATCCCATTAGATAAATACGACAAATCCGATGAATTGTACGAAATAAACCGAGGTGTCGTTGACGTTGTCGCACTAATCACACAAATATTCACCAAAACTACACATAATTTAAACAACGCCGCCATTTTGAACTGATTACACTTAGTAGATCTGGGAAACTCTGTAGATTTAAAAAAAACTTTTAACTCTGAAACTTTTAATTCAAACTATCAAACGATGTGTTTTGATAATTATGTCAAATCCATCTTAATTTGATGAACATGGAATCGTGCGCGGCAAGATGATTTCGTCGATCGACCGCACTCGCCGAAGACGAGATTGCGAATGATTCTTCCTGTTTCTTTACTATAGAAATTGTAATGCCGAAAAGTTATCGAATGTTACGTGCACGCCGCGCTCGATAAGAACCAACTCGTCTGGGGATTGACAATACAAATGCGAATACAGTTTGATCGCTGATTTGAACCGCAATCGTATTTCCATGCCGCACGAAACTCGAAACAAAGTTATTACAACTTGCAACGACTTTCGATTTCTTGGCAAAAGTGTTTGCCTTAGCGACCTGGATACTTTCCGACTGGACTGCATTCGACTCACCCAGATGAATTTCATTCTCATTTCATTCTTGCATTTTTGCACGCGACTATGCAAATGTTTCACTAATTGATAACGAATATTATACAATAACTTGGAAACTGTTCTACATTAGAACTACATTCCTGAAATGTCTTATCGGTAATATTCTTGTATACATTTATTTAATAAAGATCTTCAAAATATTTGTTTTTTTGACAGACATCTGACAGATTTAAATTGTTTTATATTTAAATTCTTTGTATATTAGTTCGTTATTTTTTTAATGTTTTTGCACGTGGTTTATACCAAATAAAATTTTGCGTAATGCATTCAAGTAAATTACACGCATGTAATAGTCTACAATGTTTAGCTCTTTAATATTTATGGTATTTACAAATCAAACTTTCCATTCATGCCAGTGCATTGAAATTAACATTTGATGCAGTTTAAGTAAAAACAAAGTTGTATCTTATTGTTTTTAAATCTTACAGAATTGATGTAACTATATAATTATAATTTACATTAAGAAAAATTAATAGACATTTTTTTCTTTAATGGCAAATTTATTTAGGTGGTTAGTTAAATTTATACAAATTTCTTCATACTTTTTGTGAAAATGACTCAAATTCCATTAGTTAATCAAACATAATTATAATCATGTTTATTGTGAAAGGTATAATTTACCTTTTAGGTCAGTGGTGCTTCAGTATGTGACTCGAGTTGCCCCAAGAACAAATTAAACTTAAAATAATGACAAGTCATCTAGGTTTAAGACAGCATTATGGCAGTATACGCCAATCAAAGTAAATTGCAAGTGTAATGCCAGTGCAATCAGTCATATTAGTGTTTTAACCACCAAGTAATTATTGCAATAAGTAATACAAGTAAAGTGATGCTTTTAAATCAGAATGGTCTTTAATTCTTCTGCCTTAATGTATATTACGAAAATATTTTCAATAATTTTATTATAAGCAATAGAAAATTAAAATGTAAATGTTAACTACTGTAATTGACCTTTCTATTATTGCTTTCATTCAATTCGCATCTAAATATTTCAGTATTGGAAGTAATGTTTCACGATATGAAGAAATCTTTTTTCCTACTTAAGGGGTTAGGTGACTTTAGAGGACAATACTACAAAATAAAACAAAATTAAAACTGGCAGCTGTATGGCGTTTTTGCGATTACGTGTTTTCTTTGACAGGTCCACAACAATTTCTGTAATTATTTTATTCATAATATTCATTTTTTTATTGATTCAATATAATAACTGCTATATAAGTAAGTAATATATTGATTTTTGAAGAAATGGCGCACTTATAAAGTAAAAAGTGAAAAATGTGCCTAAAAATGCTCAAATAATTGTTAATAACAAATGAACTAATTAATATAAAAACCAAATTTTAAGTGTTTCTAAAAACAACGTATTTTTCAAACTACATTCCAAATTTCCCGTCATTTCATTACAAATTGGCTGAGTTTTAGCGAAAAAAAGTTTTGGTTTTATGAAAACTCTAGAGTTTAACCCCTTAAGTTTGTTTATTTTCAAAAAATAAATTGTTAATACTTATTTTTGTTACGTTTTTTCAAATATTAAAGAACTAAACAGTGTATACTAATTAATACCAAAAAATTAAATGCACAATAGTCTCAGAAACAAATAGAAAGCGATTATTGTTTACGTGCAATAAATTTGTCATCTTACATAATGCATCATAGCACATCCTGGCTTCTAGTCATCGACTTTACATTTACCATCACAAATTCGAAACAAACTGAAATTATTTTATATAAACATTTTTTTTTTCAGAAAAAAGAAATGTTATTACACATGTAAAGATAGAATGTTTAAAACTTAATTTAATTTTTATTGCTTGTATACTTTTATTGCACTAAACTAAACATTTATCTGTTTATTACTCCTTACTATATTGTAATAACATAGTTTAAAAAACATTGTCGTTTTTATCAGCGTGCAAATCAACTAATTGTGGGTTCGTAAACTTCTTGCGCTCAAAGAAATTATGTCACTCTCTTAAGAAAGCGACACTAACACCAGTCGATCTTTAGGCATTACAATCATATGTAATGAGATGCGATGTCATACATGCGTTGTACATGAGCATTTAATAAGAAAATTTACTTACTGTTCCAACTTCTAAACCTTAGGAATACAGAGCGCTAGTTGGCTGCGGTATTCGGTCGCGCCGACAACTTTCTCTCCCTAACTAGTCGTGGACTTTTTTTAATGCACAAATGCACACATTTGCAAAGTGCATGAAACAATCTGTAAACAACGTTCATGTAACAAGTTAAATGTAATCTCACTTGCTAACAGACAAATCTACTTATCGTCAACTAACAGGTTGATGTAATAAGTAATGAAGGATTAAGTCTATTATTTTGTTAGTATACTTTTACCTTGTTGCCGTCTTGCACTGTATAAAGTATAAACTTAGTTTATTAATGCAGTGTACCAGGTAAATAAGAAGTAAAATAAGATGCACTTCTTTAAGTTTGTTAATTACACGATGAGTTTTTTTCAAACGCGGCAAACGCGTTTGAAATGTTTTAACTCTATGCAACTTTGCATACACTAAACTTTTTGTTTTAATTTCTTTTTTTGAATTAGTTTCTAAGTAAAGATAAAAAGGTTAAATAATTGTAAAGTAAATGTTTAGAATTTTTACAGAAAGAAACAAGTTTTGAAACTTTTTGTGTTTCAAAATTTGACGTAAGTTAGTTAATGCACTCACAGCAGTGTTACCAACTAAAGTTTTTTGTAGTAGCTTGCAGGGTAAACTGACAGACTAGGCAACACTGCGGTTTTCCCATGCCGACTTTCAGGTTTTGTCTATGCGGCATTTGCACCATACTTTACAAAAAGTGCAGCGGTATTGCATCAGATTTAGTTTCAAGGAACAATTAACACCAAAAACCAAGTCATGTCTGGAGACGGAGAACGTAAGTTCATTATTATAAAGTAAATCATTTTATAATTAAGTGTTAATTAATAACTCATTTATTTTATAGCTATTTATACATCTGAAAAGAATGGGTCTGATGAAACTGGTGCAGGTTCTGAAGACAAACCATTCAAGACAATTTTGCAAGCTATGAGAAAAGCAGGCAAAGAACCTTTTCCTATTATCTATGTGGATGGCAAAGAAGAAGGTGTGAAATATGATGTTGCAGCCAAGTCACAGCTTAAGAAGATCACAAAAATTTGGTCAAGAGAAAACTACAAATCCGAAAACAAGCAGAAGAAAGAAGAAGAAGATGCTGAGAAGAGAAAACAAAATTTGGATGAAGCAAAGAAAATCATTATCAAAGAAGATGATAGTTTACCAAAAGCTAAGAAAATTAGAATTTTTGAAGGTATGTTTGTTATTGGTAGATTACCAAACTATTGCTATCTTAAAATAAATATTTGGATAAGATTGATGTCAAGATATATGTATTACATTATGTTGAGAGTTGAACATTATTGTATATTTTAGGTGAAAAGTTTCGTGATCAGAGAGTTAAAATCTATGGTTGGGTTCATAGACTTCGTAGGCAAGGCAAAAACTTAATGTTTATTACATTAAGAGATGGCACTGCATTCCTTCAGTGTGTCTTAAATGATGCACTCTGTCAGACTTACAACGCTATTGTTTTATCTACAGAATCTTCTGTTTTATTGTATGGTACACTCAAAGCTGTTCCAGATGGTAAAAGTGTAAGTTAATAATTAATCTATTGTAAGTATTTATTTAATAAGAAATCAAATTTTGTGTTTAGGCTCCAGGCGGGCATGAATTGCAAGTAGATTTTTGGGAACTTATTGGATTAGCTCCACCAGGTGGTGTTGATGCAATTCTAAATGAAGAAGCACTCCCTGAAGTGCAAGCTGAAAATCGCCATATTATGATTCGTGGAGAAAACACGTCGAAAGTTTTGCGAATGCGATCTGTGCTTATGCAAGCTTTCCGCGATCACTATTTATCTCGTGGTTATTGTGAAGTAACTCCTCCATCAATTGTCCAAACTCAGTGTGAAGGCGGTTCCACACTGTTCAAAATGGATTACTTTGGTGAGGAAGCTTACTTAACCCAATCGTCGCAATTATATCTCGAGACGTGTCTTGCATCAATGGGTGATGTGTTTTGTATTGCGGAAAGTTTTCGTGCGGAGCAAAGTCGCACAAGGCGTCATTTAGCAGAGTACACTCACGTGGAAGCCGAATGTCCTTTCATTAATTTTGAAGATCTACTCGATCGTTTAGAAGATCTCATTTGTGATGTGGTAGATCGCGTGTTGAAGGGGCCACTTGGATCTATCGTTTATGAAATGAACCCGGACTTCAAAGTTCCCGAGCGGCCTTTCATGCGTATGAATTACACCGATGCTTTGGAATATCTGCGTAAGCACAATATCACCAAAGAGGACGGATCATTCTATGAGTTTGGTGAAGACATTCCTGAAATGCCCGAGCGCAAAATGACCGATCAAATTGGCAAGCCCATAATGCTCTGTCGTTTCCCGGCTGAAATTAAGTCATTCTACATGCCCAGATGTCCTGAAGACAAACGACTTACAGAGAGTGTTGATGTTTTGTTACCTAATGTTGGAGAAATTGTTGGTGGATCTATGAGGATATGGGATTTAGAGGAATTGTTGGCTGGGTATAAGAGGGAAGGCATTGACCCCACGCCATACTTTTGGTATACTGACCAACGCAAATATGGATCATGTCCTCATGGCGGTTACGGTCTCGGATTAGAACGCTTTATCTGCTGGCTCTTAAACCGCTATCACATTCGCGAAGTTTGTTTATATCCAAGATACCTTAACCATTGCAAACCTTAAATTATTGAATAATATGTAATTTCATGCGAATTATTAACTACTATTGCATTTAACAAATTTGAATGTCTACTCAATTAGATTGATGCTTTCATGTTATGGACGGTTATAAATGGTAATATTGAAAGTAAAGAAACCAAGCATAAAATTTACAACATGTTTTCTTTTACATTCCCATTTTCATAATTTCAAAGAATCTTTTTACATAGCATGTTATAATGATTTATTGAGCTATGCATTTTTGTTTCCTATCCCATCCTATAAGATTTCTGAATGAATCAAGTTATATAATATTTTTGACACATTTGTACATTTGAAACGCATTATTTTGTTATAAAAAAAACTGAAGAATTACGCAACCAGCGTCCCAGTCTTTTCACCCTTTTTTTCTGTAACATATACGGTTCACTAACGGTAACACCTAAATCACAACACTGATTTCAGGCGCAACAAATCTAATTACAAACCAACACAGTTTGCTGCACGTCCATTAACGCTTAAGTATAAACGGTCGCCAGTTTCGGTAACAAGGTTTAAGTAGAAAGAAATGACGGTGGTGTAAATTTGAGGTGTGATGTGATCTTGTTTGGTGAACGACAACAACATATCATTCGCGTCTTCTTACAACCAAACAAGCAAACAAAAAACTCGAAGTCAAATGTATGTGAACACTTTTTACGCTCACATGACTCGAGAAATCGTAAGTAACGCTTAAAGGGCGCATCGCTGATGGCGTTTGAATTGAGGGTTTCAAAACAAGAAAACAACCGGGTTCGACGCCGACATAGAAAACATACCTGCAAATAAAAATTAAGAAATGACAAGGAATTCTTGATTTTAGTTCTAGCGTTCTAACATTATTAGGTAATGATAAAAAAATCTGAAAGCAACAACTGAATTGTTACACTTTGATAGGTATTTCCTTAATTTGCAAGACGAGTTTTAAAAACCGGATATTACTCGGGTAATTCGTGACTCAACTTAAAGTAGCTTACAAAGATAAAACTGATATACCGTTAACCATTACGAAAATAATACTTTAAGGACAATACTGTGTGCTAGCAGGAACTGTAAAGTTTGTATTTATTCGATTGTATAAAATCAAAATCCATATTATTTTCAAAAAAATTGTAACTGAATGCAGTTGCAGACGAACACGAGTTACTCGCGGCTAAATCTTGCGTGCAGTCATTTTCGGTACTTAGACGAAAAACCAAACAAAAATGCCTCAAGCCAGATATGGAACAAACACATCGATTGTTACTCCAGTAACACCAGTACCCACTTACACAAGTCGAATTATTATCGATGCCATCTCATAAAATTCTTCGACCTGCGGTCACTGTGATCGCGCGTGGTTACAGTCGGTAAGAATGACAAAAGATCAACAATTATGTCCGACACGTCATTTGAGATGAAGCTTTTAATTTAGTTGCAGGGCACACAGACCGCGTTACCGCTAGATCTAGTGGCACAACATATAACGGTCCTTTTTATTGGACACGTGTTCCCTAATGAATAGAACGCACCCCAATTTATATAATATGGGATATCTATTTGATTTCTGCCAAATCATTCTATAATTTAAATTTTTTTTCATAGAATTAAAGTATTTTTGATTAAATTAACATTATAACTTAAATTTTGCGACCCCAAAAGACACAAGAAGACTAACATCTTCTTCTATCCAAATTTTAAGTCATTCGATTGAAAATTGTTTGTGTTATGAGCCCGACCAACTTAAAAAGTTCGTTTATTTTTATGGCTGAAGCGAACAAAAATTGATTTTAGAAAAATTTTAGTCTAACCCCTTATCCAATTGGACATTCCTATGAAGTAGAAAATGTATTAATTTTATATGTAAATTGTATGCCTTTGCAAAATATTTATGCAGAAACTCTTCAGTTCACTTAATTCACTACCAGTTTCAGCGGCACGCGCCTATCCATCACACAGGTAAGCTTTTGTAAGTGCCCTACGATACATAAAAAGAACAAAATAAGAAAAAAAAAACAAATATGAGTAGTGGGGATAAAACACAAGGGTGTACGATGCGCCTTTATAAGAACAACAGGTACACTCTGCCCTGCACTCGTGCATCGTGCATCGTCCCTGTCACGGTCTCTTCAGAACAATTCACACGCGAGTTTGTAACAGCAACCATTACAACTACAACCAATTTTTATTAATTTTCTTCACCCAATCATACAACATGGACACTACCGACTACGGCTTCATGTATTTATTGGACACACCAAATTATCACCACGACACAAGTAATATTTCGTTATCACCAAATTCGTGGGAGTCAGGGTCCACTGGCAGCAGCTACGAGAGCTACGACTGTCGAGATGTTTATAGTTCACAAACACAACCCCCGCTTCTCGGTCGCAAAACACGCAACACCCCCGTAGTGATGCGCAAACGAAGACTTGCCGCCAACGCGCGTGAACGCCGCCGAATGCAGAACCTCAATCAAGCTTTCGACCGCCTTCGCACGTACCTCCCACAATTGGGACAGGATCGTCAGTTGTCCAAATACGAAACTTTACAAATGGCACAAACTTACATCTCGGCGCTGTACGACCTACTAGATCATCCAAACGAAGCGTAATTATTTTTAATAAATTAATAAAACACGTTTCTTTTGTATTGCCAAAGTACCGACCTGTACTAATGAATGAATCTACTAAGTAAGTACTAATATTGTAAGTCTGTGAGAGATTACACAAGCAGAACTAAGTCAATCGTCTTAAGACAATCCCAAGTACTCGTAAGTCCGGTTAAACTAACGCTTAAGATCCGTAACATTATAATGTTTGTAGATTACGTTGTTGATTAATTTTAAGTCAAGTTTGTACATTGTGAACATGATTGCCATGCCAGTATTAATATTTATTAACATTATCTGATAAAACAAAGTATTAGTTATAATCGCTGTGAATTTTTTTTTTAATTTTGTATATATTTATATGATTTGTAATAAATTATTTTTATTATCTTAAACTATATTGTTTTATTGTTACATGTTTCCCAAGCATATTACGATCTTTTTTTTCAGCTTCCAACAAATCATTAGGAATGACCAATATGCAGGTCTATAATTTGTCAAGTTTGCTTATGTAATAGCTATAAATGTTTCAACGATATTGATCGTAATATTTGGCAATATTAATCAACATAAAACGGAGCAAATCAACTTTACAAAACTAGAGCATTTGCATTGCGAATGGCAGCTCTGGCAGCAGCAGTTTAATTTGCTAAAATTGGACGTTAATAAATAATAATTGATGATTCAATTTATGTTGCTAAATAGTTAAATGTATTCTTTTAAATATGTGAGTTTTTTCTATTCAGTAATAAGTCCTTAGTTTAAAGTATTACCTTGTGAAAGTTTTGTATAAATCAAGTAGTCTTCAACAAAGTAGGAAGTCATGTTAATAATAACAATAATGACATAATGCTGTTTAAAGATGAGTTAACAACTATTTGTTAACAGAGTAACAGAGTTAATATTTATGTACAATCAAATTATTTTTATTTAGATTTTAAATTTTTAAACAACTTAAAACTTATTTTAATGGAAATTGCTTTAATAAATAATTTATTGTAATATTTTTTAATATCAATTTTAATCTTTAATTTTTATCCTAAGGGGCAATGGGACATGTGTAGTTTTATAATTTATTAAAAGTTTAAACTTTTAAATGTTGCTTCAATTTAAAGAACATTACATAACTTAATCAGGCATTCCAAATGTCATCTAGTTTTATAATTATTAACACATTGATGATTAGTCAACTGTAAAAATTTAGTTTAGTATCAATTATATGATTTTACCTACATATTATACATATTATACAGTTTGTATTTTATGACAGTAAACATTTATAACTTATAAGTACTTCGTTTAAAAGAACTATATATTAAGTTTTGCAAAACCTCTTCATGTTAATACACAAAACACCTGTTATATAAAAAAAATACTAATCAGTTACACACATAAGTCTACTACGTTTATTCTTAAACATTGAAAGTAAAATTTTGAATCAACTGTGTTTCCATATTTAAGGTGAGGTTTATCGATGAAAGTCAATGTCATGCATGACTTCCACACAATCGCGAGACAAACCTACTAAAAGCTACATGCTGCAAACCTGCAAACAACACGCACGAATATCTTAGATGTAGGTGAATGTCAATGGATCACATACAGTAAAAAAATGTACGTACTGTACATGGAAATTAGTATATTATGTGCAATACAATAAAAAAATACTATATAGTTTTCAAGTTTTTAAAACAAACTTAAAACTTATAATATACAATAAATCGACAAGTTTGAATATCATTTGCATTCTCTTATATAATCAGCACGGTAAACTAATAAATATTAATATTCATTTTGACTTACTACTTTACTTAACAAGCATCGTAGTAAACTTAACAAACCAAATGTAAACTCATTCATATACAGTATGCTTAAAAACTCTATTTCTTCAAGCGTGAAGTAGAAAATGAAAGTGTTAACTGATTAATCTTCAACGCAAATATGCATTTGAATACATTATTTTTAATTTGACAGTTCTAGTTTATTAGATACGTAAATTCTTTTGTGTTTGAGGTTAATTTTTAATTATTAGTTCATAATAAAATAAACTGTACTTTATTTTTAAACTTTAGATTGTTTTTAATTTTCTTTGCATAATTTTATTGAAATTTGTTTAACAAACTCAGCGGTATACAAACAGTTTCATTATGTTAATTAATACGTACGTAAAGTTGATTTAGGTCTGCGCCGATTTTGCAAACGATTTGCAACACCAATCAACAAATTATTATCAAATATTCAACGAAAAATAATGTAATACTATAAAAATTAAAATTAACTTTTGGCAAACGAAACAAAAATTAAATTTTCATATTCGAAGCAATATTCATTTAAATATCTACCCACTTTAACTAAAAACAATTTAAGCGAGTTGTACCTAAATAATATTAGTAATGATCAATGACAAATTACATTTGAAAGCTTTGTCGATTCTTTAAAATATTGAATGACTCAAAGAAATCTTATTACTTTTCGTATTGTATTGACTTGTTACTTAAGTATATTTGTTGTTATGTCTACCATAGATGGTTGTAAAATATAATAATAAATTCATTCGAATGTTACGATTGTCGGCGTTCTTTTACTTGGTTTACTTGGTCGAAGGTTGCAGTTTCAATTTCTTGCGTGTGCTCCAATTAATTAACAATAACTTACTATATTTGTATTGCCAAATGGTCACTTGTTCACTAACTTGTTTGTTAAACATTTACATTTTAACTAATTAATTTTAAAAGTCATTAAAATAAGGTAACAATTGATTAATAGATCACAATAAAATCATTTAAGACTTCCTAGCCTAACTTAACTTAACCTAACTTTATAACCTAAAAATGTTTCAATTTTTAATATTTTCCATTTAATTAAATTTAGCTGTGATCATAATTAAATTGTAACATGAATCTGACAGAAAATTGTAAAATATCTAGTGCAAAATAACTAAAACACGGCAGTCGAGTTATTTTGTTGACGAAATGAAAGTGTATCACCAGTGCCAGCTACCGGCTGGCCAGCGTGGTGTGGTGGGCACGAGTTGCACAATTTCGCGTATACGAAACACACATTCGAAGCATTCGAGGTGCTCTTTGGTCATATGCACGAGAATTACCTAGTTGCGCTTTACTTTGGCTATTACTTATAACCTAGTCATAATGAAGAACGTCTTGCTTCCACTTGGAGGTGGGACGTATGCGGGTCCTTGTCAGGCTCAATTGATTTGATCGTAGCGTATGGACCGGAATAAGCTATGTGGTCATTGGAGTCGTGAAGGCCTCAACACGGGCGTGAAGAACCAAGAACCTATGCGGCAAACACACGAATCCGTGTTATAACATAGTTATGCGTTTGCTATTGCAGGAAATTCTATATAAGAACCTGCAACTTCAGTACGGGCAAATCATTTTGCGGTTGTGATTCGCGACGCTTGTATCCTCCACCAAATAGTTGATCAAAATGTGGATTAAATTCTGGGTTTGTACTCTTTTGGATATTACTTACTAGTGTAGTGTACTTACAATTGTGGATTATCTAACTATGTGAATTAAACGAAAATTAAATGAACAATCAATAACCCTTAATTGGAATACCTAAAGTGTATCTATAATAGTGTCTTGTTGTTACAGTCCGCCTGTTTGTTGGTAACTCTGGTTAACGCAGAGTACCTTTACGACTCCAATCCTTATGCCCATTATGGAGGATATGCTTCAAGTTATGACAATTACGTATGTTTGCATATATTTCTTTAAATAATAAATTAAACCATTTTTTTAAACAGAAACCAACTGATTACAAATTCGAATATGGTGTATCAGATCCCCACACTGGAGATCATAAATCCCAATGGGAAGTGAAAGAAAACGGAGTTGTTCGTGGTGCTTATAGTCTTCTGGAAGCTGATGGAACCACACGTGTTGTTGAATACTACGCTGATGATACTGGTTTCCATGCTGATGTCAAGAAGATTGGTACTGCTGTCCACGCCAGTCCTGAATATGGTCAATTACATGCTCTATCCGAAACTCACGTTGCTAACAGTTTGGCTTACAACGGTTATGGTCATGGTGGTGTTACTCACAACTACGGTGCTCCAATCGCTGCCCCTGTGAAAGTTGCTGCTGTTCCTATCCCAGTGCAACATGCCCCAATCGCCCAAGTTCAACATATTGCTCCCGTTCAACAAGTGATTGCCCCTCAAATTCATCATTTGGGATCTCCTCAAGAATATGGATACGGACACGAAATTTCTTCGCAATTCTATTCTGCTCCTGAAGCTCACTACCACGATCATCATGATCAACACGAACAAGTGTACGCTGCTCCTGGACCAGTGCTCCAACACCCAGCTCCATTCAAGATCCACGCGGAACCTCATTACGAACCAGCACCAATCTTCAAAGATTATGGTTATCCAGAACAACAAATTGTTAAACAAGTTGTTCACGCCGAACCACAGATTGTCAAACAAGTTATTCATGCTGAACCTCAAATTGTGAAACAAGTCGTTCAACCTCAAATTGTGAAATACGCTGCTCCAGCTCCAGCTCCACAATATTTCGAAAAATACGCTCCAGAGCCAGCTTACGTTCAATACGCTCCTGAACCATCTTTAGTTAAATATGCTGCCCCTGCACCAGTAGTAACCAAATACGCTGAACCAGCTTACCACATCGCTCCAGAATATCTTCAAAACCACATTTACGCTGCACCAGCTCCAGCCCCAGCTCCAATCGCCAAAGTTGCTGTTGCCGGAAAGGTCCAAACCGTCAACCCCTTTGCTCGTTTCTTTGCTCCTTTCGCTAAATACTTTTCCGCACCAGCTCCAGTTGCTAAAGCCGTGGTAGTGCCAACTAAAGTAGTGCCAACCCAGGCCGTGTACGCTGAAGCCCCAGCCAAATATATTGACTACGAAGCCTACCAAAACTACAAACCGGAAGTAGTCATCTCTGCCCCACATAATTACGGACCTAACCCCGGCTATTCCTACAGCCATGACTATTGAACCGTTAAGCACTCGCACACTTCACACCCTTTTCGCCACTGACATTCTAAACACTTAAAAAAAGGCGTTTACACAACCCCTTCAACTGTAGTTGAAGAGTCACCTTAAAGTTAAGACGTCAAACGCCAAGTCATATCAATTGAAGGGTTTAATTATGAACAAGTTACAACAAAAGAAATCAACAAAATGTAGATAGCAATTATCTATATTATTATATCTACAAATTTAACCCTCCAACCCTTTTTAGTCAGTGTGTGTAAATGTAAACTGTAAAGTGTTATAGCTATATTTATTTTTGTTCAGTTGAAGAAAAAAAAACATCGAAGATAAACGAATATATTTTTATATACGCTTAGGTATATTTTTAATGAAACAAAAGGATATATATTATGTAATAAAGTTAATTTAACACAAAATTCTGAATTTTATTCTAACTTTGAATGTTGCTTATTTGAGGTTCAACCCTTTCTAATAGCTGGCATTAACTAACCTAGAACAAACAACTTCATTGTGTGCCCAATAAAATTATCATAAACGATGCGACGCGCCCAAGCTTCTCAAGAACAAACAGCCGAGCAAAGTGCTTTTTAAATACGGGCGATAAACATTAAATCCAGAGTGGCTCGTCGAAGCAAGGCGGCTTTTGATAGCGACATACAAATGGCAATCGTTATATTATATTAACTGGTTTATTATTAGCAGTGCGGTTGGTCTTGCATTTTGTGAACATTTTTCTCACGACTTAATCATTTCTCAAGTCGGAAGAAGAACTTTCAGGAATGTTTAACCTCAAACTATTACAATAAATTTTTTTTACTAAAAAATACGTCAAAAATATAATTTATAGATTTAAGATGTTAAAGTCACAACTTCATTCATGTGCTACTATATTGTAGTAGTAAGTTTTTAGTTTGTTTTTATGAACAAATCATTAATCAAAACAAATGAAGATCACAATGACTAGCTTCTTAATTTTTTTGTTTTTTTTTTTATCTTCAATGATTGTTTTATTTACTTTTTAACTACCGTTAGAACTTTTTTTGCAAAACTATAAAACTATGTGTAGCCCACCCACTGTGCGTTTGGCTACCCTTACTACCTAAAGAAGCTTCCTTTCTTCCTTTAATTGGCCACCTAATAATCGGTAAAAGCATAATTCACAGCAACTTGTCAAGCAAATTAACATAGAAATGAAACCGCAATCAAAACTTACTTAACTTAAAACTTACAAAAGTTTCTTTGAGACGCCGATCAAATTAATTCATTTACTGAAGGTCAAAAATTACCAAACGTTGGAATGTGCCTTAAGGGTTAAACGTTAATAGAATGCCCCAAAGCGCATGGAACCTTGCTCTACATCTATTCTTGCACAAGTGATTTTATAATATTCTGAATCACAAAATTTAAAACAAAAATACTCAAATATTAGAACTTAAAACAAAGCTTTTGCTGAACTTGGCCTGAACTTGGTGTCAAACCTGTTTTGTGTTGTTTGTGTGAGGTAACAGGAAGCTTTGATTAATTATTACACATTGCGGAAAATGATGAAGATGTTATGTGGTCCTTTTTGTAAATTCATTAAGAATTTGAAACAACTATTAATCTTTATTAGAGTTTTTTTGTTTTATCTTGATTGTACCGTTAAAAAAATCATAAATTGCAATATTTTTTTGATAGAGTTAAAAACACAGGTTAAAAACATATTCTAGCATTGACGTTTTAAGGTTAGGTTAGAAAATGTTAGTGTTTTATTTTTAAGAATAATCGTGTGTGGGCTAACGCAAGGGATGCGCGAAAAATTGTTAATGTACTTAATGTGTTCGTATATTATTCTACTACCCTTTACTTAACTAAAATTTCTTTCATCTTCAGCGTCTGCGGTGCGATTATAACGGTATGGATGCGATTTGTGGTGTTGACTTTATGTATTGTGGTGGTCTGTGTTAAATTATAGCGGGATTAATGTTAAGGGTGTTTGTGGTGAACAATGGGGTGTCGAAACAAATGCCTTTATGCCTAAAAACTGTGATCAACCATGCACGACCGCCTAAAACGAATGTGTGAGTGGAAATCGCACATATTAGGTGTGAACCTGTGAAGTGAACGATTCATTCATTCGTTCCGTGGCCTAATATCGCAGGTAATTAGCATAAATTAAAAATTATACGCTGGCTTGCACAGAACAGACCGAAAATGAAAGTTTATGAGGTGCTACATGTTGCAATAAATTTACATTATTGGAATTTGGATTTTAAGTAAGTTTGGCAAATTGTTGAAATACTTTGTGTTAAAAATCAAAAAAAAACTAAGTCTGGTGCATTTTTTTGTGTTTTAGTGAAGATACAAACGAGTTTTGACCCACGCAAACATGCGGTAGTTCAATTACCATCCGTAATTGGTGATAACTTAAAAAACACAACAGAATTCCTTCTCAGTTTTTTTGGAATGCATTCATTGCGTTTTTATTTTAAGCATTCTGGTACTGATTGACTTAAATATGACGGATATTGTAGATATTAAAATATTTAACCTCCGCGTAATTAATTATAACGTTGATTTAATTTTATGGCGCGTCAAATAAAACTTGGTATTTGCTGTAAAATATAAAGGGACAATTCCTTTCCATGTGAACTCAAGAAATCAACAACGAGTGTATTATTATTCCTTACTAAATAGAAATTGCACGCACATGGAATGTTGTAAGAATCAGCAAGAAATTCCACAGGAACTCAAAAGGTCGTTCGTCGCGTAACGAACGAAAAAAACGCTTTCCGATATATAAACATTCAACATCCGTTTTTCAATATGTTGCCTAATAAATAATAAAATAAATTTTGAAACACTTACGAGTATACCGCGAATTGTTAAAAAACGACGAACGTTTGAGTTTTATGTTATTGCATGTGTGTAATAACAGTTGCACCAGTTTTCGAAAATGATTTGTGAATTATTTGTTTTAGAGAGTGTTGTTTGTACTTCTTATTAAAATAAATGACATGTGTCAATATTATTGCACCCATTGTTTTACTGCACGATGTGCAACACAAGAAAAAACAATT
This sequence comes from Atheta pasadenae, assembly GCA_030264155.1. Classification (NCBI taxonomy): domain Eukaryota; kingdom Metazoa; phylum Arthropoda; class Insecta; order Coleoptera; family Staphylinidae; genus Atheta; species Atheta pasadenae. Next base: position 26,541 of record JARJDS010007973.1, read on the forward strand.
TTTTGGAGCATTGAGTTTTTTCAGAGTAAAAACTTCACGTTTTAGCAATTTAATTTAACAAATTAGACAAATTGTACTAAATAAACGAGACTTAGTTGAGAATGTATAGAATGTATTTTTTTAGTGCCAAGTTTTCTTTCTGGTGTTTTGTGTCTTGTATCAGAAGAGCAACAATTTTGGTACCTCGAGGGCGAAAGACGCGTGCAACTCGCGCGCTTTGTGGTGCACAGTCACACATTACAAAAGAATGAACGTATGAAACAAAACAAAAAGCAAAACATCTAATTACGAAGTCAAATTATTCAATTTTTATTTTTGCATATACAAAAAAAATCGGAGTGTGCTTAAAATAATTGCAAAATATACATAAATATCGAAACGTTTGTAATGTGCCATTGTTTCTTGTAGCAGGCCAGTATTTTGTTGTCGTTGTAATGTGTCTGTAAGTCCTCCAAGGGTCCATCGTTATCCACGGTCATTTATAAAAATTATTTTTTAATTTTGGTTTGGTTTGGTAAACCGCCAACCGAACGGCATCCGGTAATTGCTCACCCCTGCGGATAGTAAAATCACGCCGCTTGTCTCTCAAGAAACCAACCCGACATTCGTGCGCGCTCACTGAAATTCATTAGTGTCACTCGACATTCGAAGTTTCGGTAACAACGTAACGTGCATGAGTGTAGTGTCCTTCATATTTATTTAATTGAATACCGGGTGGGTCCGTTATAATAACCGTAATGAATAGGTGCTTTGAATCAATCAAACTGAAAGAAAACCGGTTTCTGTGTGTTCCTACTCGTCTACGACTACTGCGCACTTATAGTTTTTATGTAACAGGTCTATGTGGGTTAGTCTTAAACGTGAGGATATTTTGTTGTCCTAGGACAACCAGATTAACTGTAATTCTAGTAAATTTAATAGTGGAACTGCATCTATTGAAGACTACACTTATGAATGAAAAAGGTTTTGTTATTTTACTATACCTACAATTTTATTTTCATTAGCGTTGTTTGTTTTTTAAAATATTTTGTCTTAAAGGGTTTAGTCACTATTAATTATTAATTATATAGTTTTAAACTAAATTACCAAGTTAAAAAGACTGAAGGATTAGACAACTCTTGAAGCAAAAAAAATTTCAGAGTAACTTTTTCCAAAATTATTTTTTGAAGCTATTTATTTCAAAATGGCTGCTGTACAGTGATTTTGCGATGACGTGTTTTATTCATAATAATTCAATATTTTTGGTATATTTTAGTTTTAAAGTTTTATATATTTTTTTCGATATAGTTTTGGTCAAATGGCGCACTTTTAAAGTAAAAAGTCACAAAATTGCCAAAAAAAATTGTAATATAATTGTTAATAACAAACGAACTATGCAATATAGAAACAACATTTTCGGTACTTTTGTAGATAATCTATATTGCAAGATAAATTCCAAATTTCAAGTACTACAGTTGAAAATTGTCCGATTTATGAGTCCGGTCAACTTAAAAATGAAGTTTTAAGATTTAAGCGTTTAAAGTTTTAATGTCCGTTTTAATCCTAGCGATGTAATAAAATCAACATTTGAACCTTTTAAAATTAAGTTTTTCTTATAAATCAAACGGCATAATATTTTTTATAATTTTAAAGTATTGATTAAGCAAAAAAATTGGTGATTACGCAAATTTATTAGGTATAATCTAGAACATTTTTTAAAATTTAGTTTATTAATAATTTCTGACCATTTGTGGTTTTAATATTTATAGTATGTCACGGTTATTAGGCGCTTAATGCTTGGTACTTTATAGAAACATATACAAAGCCTTAAAAAGTAACATAATCTTAAAAACCAAAGCGGTTTTACAGTAAATTGACCAACAAAAAGTTGATACTGAATTTCATCGCGTTACAAAAAAACCGTTCACACAGTTACTTTCATCTTCGATGATGCGACTTTACCATCCTCACATTCCGTGTGACATTCTACTAAACCCTTTTTTACCTTATCGTTAAGGTACCTTACTTACCTCACCTCTTCGATATACGATACTGCTCTATCTAATATCTAATGATTACTAAAACCCCTTGATTGTCATCTCCGCGTACTCGTCAACTATTTATCTGTTTTAATGTTATGTTTCGTTTAAGACTACTGTATCAGATTCTGTTGTGTGATCGCGCGATATGGTTGATTCTTGTTTATAGTTTGGACGAAAAGACCCTCCACATGGACCCGTTTTGATCTGACGACCCGATCGCGCATCGATGCGACATTAAAATTTCGCTCGGTTGCGCTTTAACGTTGTGATGAAACACAACCACACCTATTGTGGTATACAAGGTTTAACTCATACAACTCAAACTAAATTTTAAAATAATATATTGACTTTGTGGATTGTGACACAACAAACGAAATTATTTTTTGATAGTTTTGTAACAGGGTTAACGAGGAGTTATTATGGTATTACAGTTATTAGTTAGCGGGGTCTTTGATTTATTTGGTTTTGTTTGTATGGTTCGTTTTGTATGGACACATTTAGTCATATTGGTTAGTAACCAAAAACAATGACACAGCAAATTGAGTGGTTTTTTACGTTCTTGCTCAAAATTTCTAACGCCAATTAATCATCAAAACAGAAGCGATGGGGAATTATAAGCCGAAACAAAGGACCCGATAATAATTTGACCACAATTTTGCACAACTAGTGATTTTTTCCAACACGTTTTTATTCCACTAAATTGTTTTCCTCGAAATCAATCAATTTGACCGAAATACGAAGTATATTTTTGATTATATGATAACAGTTCTTAGAAATAAAACTGTTTGGTTATTTCTAAACTTAGAAACACCCACAATTAATTCGGAAGCTTAACAATTTAATTGAGTTCTTGAAACTCTTCCAGATGTTATCACTGATCCAAATATTTTCATCGGTGTTTGTTGGTTACAATTTAGCGGTAGTCCTTTGTGACCTAATTTTGATCTGGTCTTGTGATAGGATACACATTCTACTAAATTGTATTAATGTTGTATGACCTGCCATGTGAGAGGTATTTGTAAACCTTTGGTTATTCCAAAAATTTAAGTAATCAACTACTCAACGCAACAATTGCATTGTTGGTCAGCAGTCACATTGTATGAAACGAAATGGAACCTTGGTCCCAATTGGATTATGCATTTATGCATTCGTATACGTAATAAGTGTGATTATAATTTTGTGATGCAAAGTACTGGCTTAACAGTTAACAGCAAGCAGTAAAAATTGCATTTTAAAAGCAGCACTTTGCACGTGTTGATACAAGTTAATGACTTTATCCTGAGTCCAAAAGTTATAATTTTTAAGTACTCAAGCAAACAATTGACAATAAAATAAATTAAAAATTAAATAAAATTATGTATGAGTTATTGACTAAAGTAATGAGATTTTTTATTTTTTTATTTTAGGATTTATTAGTATCTAATAAAAAATAGTTTAAATTATTATTTAATTTATAAATGATTATCCATTGATTATCAACACCCTGGGAAGCTGAATGTATTATTATAAAAGTATTAAAGGATGAAAACGATTAGAAAACACTATTAACCATTGATAGCTAACTGGTGTCTGATGGAAGCTGAAGAAATCAAAAACAACAATCGATTTCCGACGCAATTGATTTCAACCCTGTGGTATTTTTATTTTTATTCATTCCAATGAATGAAGAACCCGTTACCATTCACGTAACCAACCAAACCAACGTTAGTCTAATGTTATCCAAAGTCAACCTAAAAATTATAAAAAAAAACAAAGTTAAATGAAGCAAAAGGAAGCAGGTAGAACGTGCTACAACATATGTGCTCATCAAACTCATCATGCTCATCAGTGGGTGCTCATTGTGTTCGACATATGTCCTAGGTAAACTCTCGAATCAACCCTTTAATAAATATCAAAGAAAACTACTAACTAAAAACATCAAATCTAATGTTTATTGTTATGTCATTGAAATAAGGTTATGTTATAATATTTAACATAACCTGCAAAGAATGGTTATTTAGATCAAATAATATGTCAAGCTGCGAGTTACACCAACTCGAGCGGAACACTTTCGCTTTGAGTGAACCAAGTCTCTGCAATCCATTCGCCTAAAGATAATTATGAATAATTATTAATTAGTTAAATGCAAGGTTTGCTCTCAAGACTCTCAAGACACAAACTTGCGCATTCGACCAACATGATCGTTTGCACAACAACGTCGCAAAGAAATTGCTCGTAATTATAATTACTAATAATAATTCATTTGTTGTACTAAGAATTAAAAACTTCAGATTGTCTTTGGCAATTCCACTTTACTTTTAATTCAACCTTCTTCTTGCTAAGAAAACGAGTCGTGAATAAAAGGTGAAAATTTTTGGTCGATGAGTAATAGCAAAAACAATCTATCATTAAAAGTGTAACCTCGAGAATTGAACAACAATTGCGTGTAAATCTAAAACAAATCAAACGCAATTTAAGCGAAATGACAAAATATAGAAACGATGACCTTTGGTTTCGTAATTTATTTTTTTAATTTCCAGAATAAAATGAATGTTAAATCACAGTGAGTGGTATTTTTTCCAATGCGGCGACACCCACAAATTGACAATTATTCATTTAGTTTACGTCAAAATTACTTTGAATTACAAATAATTTGTTAAATCGCTTTTTCTTGTTTCGGTGTTTTATTCTTTTGTTTGGTCAACGTGACCTTGTCTTACACCTATGCTCATGTTTCGTTATGTTTGGCAACATGACGGCGCCGTGCTTGACAACAATCAGTGCTCAATTCGTCTAGAAAATTACGTGTTTAGTTTGAAACCGAAGACAATAATAATTCTCATTAAACTCGCTGCGTTTGTATGTCATTCGGTATGTAGGTAAGTGTAAAGTACATGTAAATATAGCTGCAGTTTGTAAGTCTTCTGACGGGTGCACCCTGCGCCAGGCGTCGTGCAAGAGGTTCATTTTCTTCCACCCTTATGCTTTTTGCTTCTGTCGCGAGATGCTGTCTGCTCTACATATGGAACGCAATCAACAGATGGTTAGTTTTGATGGCGATGGCTCGTTCCCTGATTGCCCATTCCTCGTGCGCTCGAACAAAGGGGTGTGGAACTGGAACTTTAACTGAAACTGATGTGGACGTGAAAACGACTCTAGCTCAAACAATACGCACCTAGTGGGAGACTAAGGAAAATAAATGCGCAATAAATCCTTGAAATTTGCTACTTTTATTCTTAACTGTTATCTATTCTTTCAGATTAGGGTTGCAGATCTAAGGAAAAATATACAATGGGTGTGGAAATGTATCCCTGACCTCACACAACGGCTTCAGTTGACTTAAGTTGATTAAGTTCTCAAAGGTTCGTACAATTCTTTTATTTTTTAATCATTTCTTAACAAAACGTTTAGAAAAACGAATAATACAGACATCGAGTGGTGAATTAAGAAACGTTTAAGGGTCTTTGGAGACATTATGCAACGTCATTCTAACGCTGGAATTAATAAAGCCGTTTAATCTTGCATTATACGAAGGTTTTTCAAGTAGCATTCAAAATGTGTGAAATACAAAACTGGTGGTGGTCTAAAACTAAAAACTACCCTTAAGATTTTGCAAAATTTTAAGTGGAACAATTATTTTTAAATATTTTAAAATTTATATTACTATTTCCAAGAATACTTTGATAGTTTGTTGAAGTATTGTCACTTTATATAAATAACAAGACCAAGAAGGGTTGTTTCTAAGAACATATAAATAATAATTGGTTAGGATAGTCAAGTTATGATGAATTGGAGCAAAATATTCTAAACCAAGTTTTGTCACGCCTATTTGTCTTATTGGAATTTATGTTTCGGGTTTGTGCGAAAATATACAAACCCCTTGTTGGTATGTCACTGTAGGTGTCAATGTTGGCCTTAAAAGTATCTGAACAGCAGGTAGAAGACTTTGTTGCAAATTATAGTTTTATTTTACCTGGTACAACTGACTACAATGAAAATTATATTTTACATAAACTTAAGAGAAATCAATAATTACTTAATAATTCTTCTGCATAATTATTACTGTTTTTTACAAAAATCCATATAAATGTAAATATTCCGCTGGTCAGTTGTCGCCGTCAGGAAATAAGATGTGGTGAAAAGTTATTAAGACTATATTAAGACCTTCTTCTTGAGAACTTTATACGAACTTCGAAAGTTTATGATAATTTCCGCGGTTAGGAGAAACGGCCTGACGAAATATTGATCGTTGCGGCGTGCCTCACACCCGAATGTGTAGACCACCTCTGAGTTTATATTAAAAAATTATAGGGGGATGTTTAGTAGCCAAAATCTCATATACAATTAACTCTTTTCTATTAACTCACAAAATCTTCATAAAAATTTCATAAAAATTAAAAAAATATAACTTTTTGGTTGGATTTGCATTTTTTTTTTCTCTAACTCCTTGATTAGAAATTATTGATGGATTTATGTTAGTAGCTTTGTATGTTTGCCGTTTTATTCTTGCCCTTGTTCTTGTTTCAGTACCCGATCTCGATGGCTAGCATCCTGTCTGAGAAAATGTGTTTGAATACGTTTTGAACGTGACTTATAAGAGCATGCAATTAAGTTATTATTCTAGTTGGGTGGCGCATTTGGTTCACACGAGAAAAGACACTTTGCACAATGCCATTCTATTTTGAATCTGTGTTCTAATATGACACCGAACAGGAAACACGAACGCCGAATGTTCACCTTCACCTTACCGTATTGATCACAATTTAATATGCAATATTTTATAAGTTTACTACACTTGCAAACAGGAAATTGTCAATGGGAAATCTTATAAGTTAGTCAAAAGACAGTTTAGCAAAAATTAAAGTGCACTTCCTTGTACTTCCTATTTTATCGGGCATAAAGTCTCAGTTTCATCGTGTCAGTTTCGCTACTTTTTTGGTAAACCAATTAAGTGATAACCTAGCAAACCTAACGAAACTAGCGAAATTTATAAGCTTCAAAGTGTATTAGTTTCATGTACTTGGCGTTTATGACTGTTTTAAGTGGGTGATTAAGATTACAAAATTACAAAATTTTTTTGCTAAAATACAATTTAGATACACAAGAGAATGCCGTTTTTTTGTCTTTAATGTTTGCCTTGCTTAAGATAACAATCGAAGGTGCTAAACGGTCGTTATGCCAGTTACTAGTTACTAGATTTCTTTTGAGTCGATTAGGAGTGTCCTCAGATGTCTATCAAGAATTTTTCGTGGTGTTTTGAGTTGACATCGAGTGATTCAGGATGCATTCAAAAAGAACATTTTTTGAACATAGCGCTTTGAGTGTAATAATTTTGATGTTAGTTTTGACTTTGGAACTTTTGAGGTAGAAAATTTTCTAAGGAGTGCAGCGCGTTGAAGTCGCTGAGACAAAAGACTTCAAGCGCTTCTGTTTCAACTGCTTGGTGGTGTTGGGACCAGGCTGGAAAGAGAAACTTTGGCGTTTTCATCATGGCGTCAAGGGGGAAATCTGCCGCCGGTTCCGGTTGGCGGGCACGCGGGCGCGCGCGTTCGACCGCCTGCCGCACGCCACGCTCGCCAACTGTTAGAAAGGTTTGCACGGAAGTGTGCCCGAGACACGCGCCCTCGACAGCCAAATCGCAAAGAAGTACCAAGTGTTCAAAGTTTAAATTTATTTTTTAGATTTACGTATCTTTTACGTTAAGAAATATTACGAAATTTAAAAAAATAGTATGCAATAACAATAAAATAATTTTTATTTGTTTTAGATGAAATGTTATATTTTCTTGCTTGTTTTTGTTTGTTTTTCGATATAATACAACACTCAGTATGTAACGACTTAAATAGATAATTGTATTGATGCATCGGCTTTTTGCACAAAGAACAAATTACAAAGTTTTGTAATTCAGATACGATTGGCCCAGAAAACCAACAACTTAACCACATGACACACGACAGAATTTTACTTGAAACTGACAATTCAGAATTATATTAAACTGTAAATAATTTTGCATTCTTGCATCTTCTATTATTCTTTTAAATTCTATTATTTTGATTGTGTCAATCTATGACAAACCTAAAATGAATATTGTCCTCCGGAATAATAACTACTTGAAACTTTGTTTTCCGGTTTTGAATTTACATTTATTGTCCTCTTTTTCACAAGGTAGGTCAAACAAATTAAAATATTTTGCATCAATAGCAAAACAGAAGCGTTTAGGGTCTTAGTGACCACTGACCGTCATAAAACACTCATCGTGCTTCCGTCTGGACACAAAACTATTTACCTACAAAACCATAAGATAAAATCATTTATTTATTTTGAAAATTTATTTATTATATTTCATGGTATATACCAATAATATTTACAGAACTGAAACTAATTTAGTGCAAGTCAACATAAATAAATTCTTTTGTATATTTTTCCTCGGTCTATTTGTTAAATTTTTATTGAAATTGGAAGTAGGAAGTCCGAATCTAATTTACGATCGTTTCTGACAAATTTACGATCAGTTGTTTCGACAGTCTGACGTCTTGCCTGCGTGTGCGCGGTAAAAACACACAAAAAGACCACTCGAAACTTAAAACTCGAAAACAATGCCTCCCGATCCGGAACGATAATGAAAATCATGAAGTGCGTTTCGTGTTTGGCACCAATCTCTCACCTCCGCATAAACAGACATCATTGGTTAACGACGCCTGCGCTTTTGTTTGTTGTTTTTATCGATTTTGGCCGTTTTAGAGCATTCTTTTTTCGCTTTCGTTGTAGCCAACTATTTAACGCAAGCAAACACATTTATATATAAGATATCCGACGCTTGGCTTCATTATAACGACGTTATGAGGCAATAAAACAAACAAAAGCTCGGAAATAATCGGCGCGAAAAGATAGAACACAAAGCGCCTCGACGCCTTTGAAAGATTGAAGAAGACAGAAACGAGGCGAGAGATCAAAGCAACGCGCTAGGAGAAATTAATTGCACCAATTGACGAACAAATTTATTCTCACGCAAATTTATGCTTGCTGTGTTATAAAAACATAAAACATTGATGACTGATTGTTAAACAATTTAATAATAACGAGATCACACGTTTTATAAAGAAAAACATTAGATAATTTGTTTCAAACTTGTTGAAGATTACAAATAAAACGAAGACAAAAAAAATAATAACATAACAAATTTTAACTTTTGTTTTTGTTATAACTTATCCTTTATTTTAAATTTAATCCCCAACGTGTGTGTTCTCATTTTTAGTAGATTTTGCTAATGGAAAACATTACCAAAGGCAGTATCGACATATCTTTTGATATTAATTAAGAAAGCGTGGCATTTTTTTGGGTTTTTCTAATTTATTTCGTTATTATTCCGCACGTGATAAATTGCTCTATTTAAGAGCGTATTTTGGTTGCTTATGGTTGCTTATCGCTCGTAATTCTTCATAAGGAGGCACTCGGGGCATTTGCGGGGCAGTGCAAATTAGCGCCCTATAATCAAGAGTCGTCTCCACGTCGTAAACTAGCGAAACTATTTCAATTTCAATTTTTCACAAAAATTTATAACATCATCTTCGGCGGGTCGTGTGGGCGGCGCTGCGGGCGATTCTATCGATTCTGGAGTCTCGCCCTTCCTTTGTCGTTGGGATTCTTACTTAAGGGCGTTTGGGGCGAAAGTTTCGCTACCTTCAACGATTACTACTTGATTTTATTTAAGTGCGAATTTTCGTATTCACACAAAGTTGTAGTTATTCCACAACTTTTAGATGCTCATGGTCAGCGTATCAAATCGGCAAATTGCGTGAAACATAATTTTGAAACATTCACAATATTTACACAAATTTTATTTATTTTTTTGTGAAAATAAAAATAAAAAATAGTAAAGTACTCGTTTTGTTGTACAATTTTTTAAGTAGCGATATAAAAAAATTGTGATAAACCTAAAATTAGCGATGGTCATTTCGTGGAATTATTAAAAAATTATACGAGTCAACCGTGTCATAGGAGAAAATTAGTCGGCACCCTTTTCTTGGCCTGTCGCCGGCGATAGATCGTGGAATCGTGCAATCGTAGATCGCTGTCGGCACTCCAGCTAAATGAATTCCGCACTGTGGCGTCTAATGCCTTGTTTCGGACACTCTTCCAAGTCCGAAAACCCTTCATTGGTAATTTGGCCCTTTGGACCCCAGTTTGTACCTGAAACCCAAAAACTTCTAGCCACAAACATAACAATAAGTTTTTCTCTTTGTCAAAAAAATTCACGTTTCACATCAGATGAAAAAATGATTGCAACTGATGCTAGCCTACAGCTAGAAAAAGCACAGGCTACCGTGAGAAGATAACTTGTGCGGACTTTTATTGTTAATAATAAACCACATTAATGGTCTATATTTTCGTAAAGTACGGTCAGAAATGGTCAATCAAAATCACATTTTTACAAATGACTTTTATACAAAACTTAAGTTTTGTAACTAATGTTTGGTCTGTTTTAAGCTTTAAAAATAAAACTATTAGATTGGTAAATTTATGAAGTGTGAACTTAAACATAACCAAAATTGAAGAGTTTGTGAGAACATTGGAATTTAAAAAATTCAAAAAATATTCTCATGACATTTTACTACCAGTTTTGTGTTGATATCAACGACAATAAAACGGAAACATGAAGTTTGTTAACTTAAGTCGCCTATAAAATCATCTCACCCATCACAATTTATTTCATGTTAACCCTTAATATTTTACAGTTTACACAAATTCCTTTCTTAACATATACAATGTTTTGCCCTTAAGTTCTTGACTTTAGAAATGTTTAGTGCAAGGTGTACAAGTGTACAAGGTGTACGATCGATAGATCGATGCGGATTGTCAGATAAAGTAGAGAATCGAACAAAACAACAAGCTAAACGCGAGGAAGAAGTTGGCGAAGAAGCGGAATGAAAGAAACGCCTTGTTGTATGCATTCGGGAGCATAATATTTATGTAGGAACTGCGTGTCAACAATGTCGAAGAATTTCGGTTTCGGCATAAATACATGCGCACGATCCTACAAGTTCTGCTTCCACCTTGACGCACGGCCCGCCGTTTTGGACCAAAGGTGATCATTAGATCCATTCAAAGGGATACCACAACAGCTCATTATGCGTCTGAGGAGTATTGTGCCCTGGCACAGTACCAGGATGAATGCTTTCGCAAAATATGTAATGCGAGTATTATTCTATACTTAATTACAATAATAAACATCGGCACTCAAGATGCCTCAACATCGGTGCCTCAATCAATGCGATATTTAGTTTTGTAAGATTATGATGACCTTGGCTTGCTTTTTTTCACAAGCTTTGTAATCGTTTTGCACGATATATAAATGGGTTATGCACAACACAACAACCCAAAACTTATTTTTATTTTTATTTTGCTCCTAGAGTGTCTTAACCCATTAATATTTCATAACTAAAATAAGCAATATTGTAAATATGAACCCAAAAGGTCGTAAACCAATGTGTCAATCTTTTAAGCATCGATTTAAATTTTAACGCCATTTAATCGACAGCTTAACAGGACGAACACCCAAGTAGCGCACCGCATCGCGCGCAAAGAAAGTAACACAAAACTGCGCATCGACGAATATTAGATTAGGAGCTTGGTGACTACCACGGCACGCAAGGACTAAAATGATCAGTGAACTGCACAAACGATGCATTTGAAGCATGCGGTAACATGAGCGCCGCGACTTAAGCTCGAATTGCTTAAGAAACACTGCCGTAAGGCAGTTTAACCTAATTCCACAGTGCCACAGTGCACCACAGCAAATTTCACTCAAAAAACATAAAAAATCAGCTTAGATACAACTAGTTTATCCATAGTATTCAGCACAAGCCCACTGTGGTCACGGTATCCTTGTCTTCCACCGACACTGGATACCATAACCATTTTAGGTTTAGGCTTCAATCATCTGTAAAATTTCTCGTACAGCTATGAAATCATTTGTGTTGTGACATCGCGTAAAGACTGTGTAAAACCGTTGGTAAAACCAACTCTGAAGTTTCGAAATCTTTTGATGGGTTCACACCCAAATTAACGGAATTAACATAATTAAACTGATGCGGGTTGAGTCTAATAACACACACTTGGTTTTTCTTTTGATTTTTCACACTTAGCTTTCTTTGGATGTTAGAAACAAAACGTTTGATTAAAGTAATTTTAGAGTTTGAGAATCTTCAGAAGCAAAATTGATCAAGCAAAAATTTAAGGTATACCTTCTAGACCAGGGGTCTCCAAACTTTATAGCCTCAGGGCCATACTTAGGATTCCAGTAGGTTCCGAGGGCCAAATCTTTAAAATATGCAATTGAAGCAAAGGCAAGCTCTAAAAGGAGTGTTTAAGTATGTTAGCTCTCCGCGGGCCGGATAAAAACCGTCCGCGGGCCGGATGTGGCCCGCGGGCCGTAGTTTGGAGACCCCTGTTCTAGACAGTTGAAAATATTTTATTTAAAAAAAACTTGATGAAATATGTTATCCGTTTTTTTGTCACAAATTTTTTCTTGTAATAGAGCCATTTGTCTTTTTAACGGGTTTACTTAAGTTAAAAAATTTAAATTTACTTGAAGGAATGATAAATAATCTTCTCTCAATTGAAATTTGATTTAACGTTTATTAATTGTGAGGTCAAAAAATGTCACACGATCGTACCCTTTTTATCGAGATACCGCGTTTTTTGACTTTTCAAATGATACTATCTAGTTTTCTAGTATCTCTTTGGTGAGTATTTGACAAAAGGTCCCGGGACAAAGCCCTTTCAAGAATAGATTCTCATGAATGATTTACACGTATTCAGGACTTTTTAATAGACGATAAAATTCGGATTTATATCCTGATCCTCTTGTTGGTGACACATGTACAATTGCTATTACACGACTTGTTTGTGTCGTGTTTTTTTTTCTAAAGACCGCAGAGGGTTCGGGATCTTTAGCATCTTTTAAAAAGCCACAAAATTACAGATTTGCATATTTGGGAAGTTGCACCGTGCGCTGAGAATATACCGATGACAGGAGACCCCAAGTCGGAAGGTCGGCTGCGCTGATAGATATCTACAAGTCTTACAAGACTTACAAGAATACGATGAATTTATAGCGTGAAGCGTGAGCGTGCCGGAGACACACATTTACGTTGCGGGGGCAGGTGATTCACAATGCACCTGAATCTATGAAATTTTTACAAGCTTTCAACAAAACATGTAAATTTTCATTTACAAAAAAAATCAAATGTTTAATCAATTTATGGTGGTTTTTATTTAGTCAAAATTTATTTGTAATTTTAAAATTTCTTGCACAATGACACGATTTTGTATTTAACTGCTTCAGACATAGTTTAATAGAAGGTAATGACGCACTGGTTTGTGCGTGCTCGATTTTCCGAAACGTTTAACGCCGATGGAAAAGTGTCAGTCGTAAAGTGCCACATCGGCAACTGCCCGCTTGAATGGCTATTCAAATATTTGGATTATTTACGAGCGAAGATAAAACTAAAGCGTTGTAAAACGTTTTCAGGACCAAACCTGGGAAAACTGTTAAAAACTTAATGTGAAATTAGTTATAGTGTGATATATTTTTTATGCATAAACTTTATTTTTAGGTTTACGTTTTGGTTTACGTTGCAAATGCTCACCGGAAATGTTTGTTTAAGAGAGCGATGTTTCTTCCGATTAGGATTTGTGAGTTCATAAAATGCACCTGTAACGCTATGAAGTAAAGAAATAAAAATTCGAATCGAAACGAAACAAAAGCAAGAAAACATAATGATGTATGCTAAGCACACCCCGTCGTTTGTTACGACAAAACGTTACACATTGATGATTGTTATCAAACATTTATCGATATTTTATTGTGTAAACATTAAATTTGTTGGTTTGTCAAATCGTGATCTTAAAGCCACTCTACAATTTTCATAATTTTTAATTTTTGCTTAAGCAATACCATAAACATATAATGCTCTTCGATTTTTGGAAAATACTCCAGAACTCAGACAATTTTCAATCGAATAACATGAAATTTGGAATATATCTTGGAATATACATTGTCTATAAATGTACCTAGGATTTTGTTTTTATTTTACATAGTTTATTTGTTATTAGCAATTATATGACATTTTTAGGTACGTTTTTCACTTTTTACTTTAAAATTCTGCCAAAAATCTATATATCGGAAACATATGTAAACTATATATGTTTAACAAAATTACTTTAATATATTTTGTTTTATTTTGCAGAATTCCGGAAAAAATATCTAAAAAAATTTATTTTTTAGTTTTTTTGATGCAAAAGTTTTAAATATTACGTAAAAACTTAAATACTCCTCCTCCTTCTTGTTTGTTAGCATGGTTGATTCTTTTGGTGTATAATTTGATCATATAATTTGTTAGTTTTACCACTTTTCATTCGGTTCCATTTAAATTCGAATTAAACGCGTTTGTACAAGCGCCTACGCACATGTGAACGTTAAATAATTGCTACCTTCGTTCGACTTTATGTATATATTCATGCCTCATGCGTAAAATGGGAATATTTGTTTTAGATAAAGTCATCAACTGGTTTTTACATCCAGTAAGAAATGAGCATTCCAAATCGTTGCGCACCTCTTCAGCTTTATCATTAAAATGAAATAAACGCCAGACCAAAGCCCCAAGCAATCGAACAGAAATTCAAAAAGGTAACTTTTCTTTGATTTAAAATTTAAATTTGTTCCTGAACAACTAAAACAAACAGCATTTAGGGTTTATTGGAAGTTCTATTTAAAACAAAGTTTGATTTGTTGGTTTATTTAATAATAAGCTACAAATTGTGGGTGTCACTAAATTTTTGTTTGTTTTATTGGTATCCATTTAATTTAAATTATTAGCTTCCACTTGTGGGAAGTTATTCCGAGTAAACCACAGAATAAAAAAAAACAAAGCAGTAAGGAATAAATTAAGTAATTTTTTCTATATTGTTTGATCACGCGGCTGATACCCGCGCGTTATTACAGAGCTTTCAAAAAGAGGAGGATACTCTACTTCTTGAACGAAAGAGTTAAGTCAGCAGCGGATAATGAAGCAATCATGAGGCCGCCGAAACCGCCAAAAATCGTTCACATGATCGGTTACGATGTGATAATTTGTGTTAAAAAGATAAAATTGCTTTCGTCACATTACTGGCTATTGGACTTAAAAACAGTAATCACAAAATGGATCGTCACATAAAAAACATAAAGATATTGGAAGTTGTTGTTCCACAAACCAGGAAATCAGTAAATGTAACAAAGTGTAAAGGAAATATCAGGAAGTTCAGAATTACTCCAATTTTCTAATAGTAATAACGTAATATGCTTTACTGCTCTGAGTGCTGACAGATTGAGTTGTACAAATATTTGGACAGCATCCTCAGTCTGGTCGCGCAATTCCGTTTATGATTTATCGATTTTGTTAAGAGTTCTTAATTCCACGTTGTGCTCCAGTTGATGATCAGTTCGAAGCGACGATCGAAAAACGCCTGCTCCCTTTTTGGGTTGGCCAACCATTGCTGTCGAAGTTTACTTTTTCGGGGACGTACTAGCTTGATGGGTATTGTGCAAACGGATGCGCACCCTTTACAAAACACACTGGTGTTTGCTTAAAAAATCATAATTGGTTTTCCGTACCCCAATTAGCTAAACGTAATCACTGCCCTCGGACGCGCTTGTGTAAACACGTAATATTCGATAATATTCGAGGATTAGTTTAGTTATTGAACCATTATCTACTATCGACTATCGGCGGAAAGGCGTTGCGCCAAGAGGCGCCTGAGAAGCGAGAGAAACCTCACCAAAACCGCGCCAACAAGTTACAAACATCGGGTTTGCTCTGTAATTAGTCGATAAACGGTTTTTGTACAAAAAGAAGCGAAAATTTTTTTAAACAGTTTTGCCAAAATGAGGATGGGCAAGCATTTATCTATTATAACTTTAACTCTATACCTCAACCCTAGAATATTTAGCAAAATTACTAAATTGTTAAATGTTCAATTCAATAGAACCACGAGTGCCCAGAGCATGAGCATTATGATATTATGAAACGGAATATAAAGAAAACTAAATTTCAGATCGAGCTGGTGCGCGCACGCGGCACGCGGTGCTTTTGAAAATTGGCGAGTTTTTCGAGAACAATAAAAAACAAATATTGGGTCATAATTGGATCTGTTTAAATGCGAGCGCGCACGAACGGACACGGTAAACATTTCGAAAACGAACGCATTGTTAGCTCAATGATGGCACGATGAAACGACGAAACGATAGTCATGGCTCGCCACGACTATCCTTAGTCCCTAGAGGATTTAGTGGATTGCAATTGCAAACGAACGAAGAGTCATACGATGAACACGTATGATTTTACTTTGTGATATTTCAAACAATAACTCAATGTTTATTTTTACTATTACATAGTTGATTTATACAGTAGGTACTTACAAAAAATTAAATTTAGTTTATAAAAAAATTATTAAATTTTAATTAAGATATTAATATTAATATCAATATTAATAAACAAAATGTTTACATTTTATATATTTTTTTAAGAAAATAGGGTATGGTAGTATTATTATTTTAATTGTGTGTAATGTGGGCACGTGTCGCTTGTGTTTTAACTTGAAAAGAATGGAATGAGCACGTGTGCACCCTTCAATTGGATACAACTCAACCATGCATGACGCCACTATTTACACACAGAATGTTCATCTATATTTAATAACTATAGACAAAGAATGAGATAGACATTAATGAAAAAATAATATCAAAACGATGAAAATCAGAATAAGATTTTATTGATTGATACAATAGATAAGGAGCAAATAAAGCCTTAAAATGTTCATGTTTTTGACGGAAAATGTATGCAAATTTAAGAGTTTCTGATAGTTTAGCTCATTAGCTTTCTAAAACTGTAACATTTAGTAAGATCCTAACCTCCCTTGATAAATAAATTAACGTTGAAAGTTTAAATATTTGCAGCATATAATTATTCCCATTTGAAAAAACATAAAAACATATTTATTTTATATTTCTAGATTATAAAAGTATCCAAATTTAAAATACTCGGACTACATAGCTTATTAGCTTTCTAAAATTATAACATTTGGTAATATCCGAACCTCCCTTATTAAATAAATTAATGTAGAAAGTCTAAATATTTGTATTATTTTATTATTCCCAATTCAAATACATGCGCCGGTCCTTAAAACTGGATTTTTTTAATTGTTTTAGATTAAAACAATAAGCAAATTTTAAAGATTTAGATAGCTTAGCTCATTAGTTATCTAATGATGTAATGTACATAATACTCAGAACAGATTTGCTATGTCAAAATTTAATTTTAAAATTTTTATGTACGAAAATTGAAAATTGAAAATTTTGTTCAGTTACGGCTTGTATAGTTTCATATCTATCTCATTTTAGAGTCATCATTGTCATTAAATTGTATCTAAAATTAACATGGAGGGATGTTTTACATTGTACCACAATCTACCATTAAAATAATAATATTTTTTGCAAAATAAATGTTTGATTCATTCATTATTTACATTTGTATTCATTTCCTGTAAAAACTTTGTTTATGACAATTTAAATTGATAGTAATTTATTTCTTGTTAAAAAATTATATAAAAGGGTTTGTATTCTCTTGTGAAGTTGTAATTATTGAATCCTTTCATTTCCCATCCATATTGATTCCGTGCATCAATATCAACAATAAAGTTTACATCTTTACCTGTTATGAAAAGAATACAACCGCGAGTTCTATGGGAATACTATATATATATAATTACAGTATTTTCCAATGCAACTTAAAAGCAACATTCAGTTGAATTTAAATACAAAAAAAATTAAACCACTTGCATAATAGTGTATGTAATGGCGGTTTGCCAGAGCTTTCACATGATGAATGAAGTATGTAAAATCATCTTGTAACATCCTATAGTATAGCTTTGTAACGTAAGTTTTTACAACTTACCCGCCTGGTTTATAATTAAGTGTGCGCACAGATTGCGTGGGAGCGTAATTATTAAGTCAGGCGAAAATAAGTGCTTTTATTTGGGTGCGTTTTTGTGTTTTTCGTACAAAGAAAAAAAGAAGAACAACTTTTGGTGGCACGCTGTTGCACACGCTTGAGATCACGTCGCGCGTCTTTAATTTTCGGTAATTTTTGCCCCGATCACCACCGTCGGCGATCGCGTGCATCTAGCAAATTATGCAGCGTGCCGTACTGATCAGCACACGGCGCAGCATCCGGGCGGCACGTCCCGCACGGTTGGAAGGAATCCTTACAACTTTACGGCCAAATTTTGCAAAGAAAAAAGAATTGCCAACTGCTGGCCACGTAGTGGCGCGCGGTGGTAGTGTTTATCTTCTTTATAACTGGGTTCTATATAAAATTATACGGCTAACAATTTATATGAGCAATTAAGTAATTTGGACACACAGGAAATCTTAGTGAAAACAAAAAAATTGTTAACTTTTTAATGATTTTACCAACCAAACTAACCTAACTTAAATTGTATAAGTTTAAAATTCTCAAATTTTAGTACCAAAATGTTGTTATTTGTATGTTAATTCAACTTGACATAAATAATGCTGACTCAATGGCACCGTTTTTTCTTTTGACGGATGACCACCATTGAAGCGCGGCCTGAGGTGACTTAACATGTCATAAACCATTGCTTTTAAGGCGAGATAAAACAAAAATATTTAAAGAATTATTCCTGTTTTTCTTTCAAACCACTCGCGTGCTGCTAATATCCGTCAAACAAGAAAACTTTTGGAATAGTTATTGCACTAAATACAAGTCGAAACAAAAGCTCATTGTATTTAAAGTTAACAAGCGCAAGTCATGCTTTGGCTAGACATTAACTCGCCCCTAACTAGAGCGGTAAAATTTAAAAAATTGTCGAAATATGTGCACGCATTCAACTGAAAAGATCAAAAACTATACCGAAAATTTTACCTGAAACGCTACAAGCTAGAAACTTATTGGAACAGATTTGATGAAATCGGATTCAGTCCTGAACTGATTGAATTGCTGGGCCCAAATTATGCAAATGCAAAGCGTTACGCTTGATCTTTACTTCACGCGAACGCCTCTTGTTTCAAAGAGATTCTTAACCTGATTGACTTTTCGGTTCGTTGCGGCTCGGCTCGTCAAAGTGCTGTTTGAAGGCTTTTGTTTCTAATTTTCTAATTTTGACCCGTTAATATCAGGGGTGGCATGTTAAAGTCAAACCGAGGTGTTGGCATATCAAATTCTGACAGCTCACAACACTAACAAGGTTTTACAAAGTTTAACAAGACAGTTAACGCCAACTTTTTTTAAATTTTTTTTGATTTTTTAGTTTTAGGTTAATTGTTTCAAAGTCATATGGTTCTGAGGTTTTAACATTAAAATTTACTAACATTTGAAATTAAAAAAAAAAGATAGTGGCGCCTGGTTGAAACTTAAAATCACTGTATAAGAAAATGTCACGGAGTTTAGTCAGTCAGGTTTTAATAATAAGATAATTTTAATCCGATTATTAGATGAAGGGTTAACGATTTATGTATTTACCAGGGTATTAAAGGTATTAAGGGTTTAATATTTTAAGTAGTTGGCTCTTAAAGAAAAGTATAATGGATATTTAAAAATATTTTTAAAGAAAACCGCAATATTTTGAAATTTATTTTTTGGCTTTTTTTGTAAATATTCCCATTCAACAATAGATTTTTGTTGTAGTTATAATTGAATAGTTTTCTATTCAAAATGTTTAATGTTTTGATTGCAATTAACTTAAATCCCGCGCGTGGTTGGAGTTCTTTGATAGAAATTTTGTATGCTTCTGGCTTGGCTTCTGGAATCAAATCAGAAGTCTAACATTAAATTTGGTTTTATTGTGGTGCATTATGTGGCACGCTCAGTTGGATGTTGTTCTTCGGGTAGACGGTAGAAACTGGTAGAAACATCGGTGTCATATGGGCGCGTATGTTCATCAACCGTCAGTCGACTTTGTCTGACACGAGCTATCATTAGCCATTGATCGCACATCACATGCCCTCATGTTCTGGTAAAGTTTGCCAATTTTGACCGCCCAATCGCAGCAAGCCTTGACCACTCTTCAACATCTACAGAAATAGATAGAACGCTTTGTTTCTCCTACAAGTAAACATCGAAATGTTGTTTGTTGTTTCGCAATGTATCAGTAAAAGATCCAATCGTTACCAAAATTCTGCCCAACATTTGTTGGTTTTGCATTACGACTGACCAATTGCAAGCAAATGTTGTTGGTGCTGAGTAACACATATGACGGCGACCACCTGTGTCCCCCTTCCCGCCCCAAAACGCGTGCCGCACAGGTGGTAGGCGCGCCACCCTCGCCAAACAATTTACTTGGTAGTTCGTGCCACGGACAACGAAGTGGGTCACTTTAATCTTACTCTCGTTTTACATCAAGACTTCTGTTTCTGTACTCAAAACCAATGGTTGACGACAACAGAGGGTTGGTTGTCAACCCTCAATTCAAATCGACTCTAAATCAATTCGTAATACTTTAATAGTTGCTCTCAACTGGCGTCACAGCAAACAATTAAACTTGAATTAGAATATTCAGGACATTTAGGACTTTCAATGGTCGAGAGCTTTAAGCGTTTTATGTGAAATTATAAAGGTTAGATGATGACATCAATAAATTTTGAACTATTCTAGATTTTTTGTTCAAGAGGTGGGAATGGGGATTTTTTTCGTCACATATGGCTTATGTAGAAAGCGTTGGAGGGTTTGTTATTACTTATTACATCCCTCTTCCGGAACAGAACATAACAAAACAACTAAACACCACACTTCAGCCGAACGGGTTAAGGTTGGACCATTTGGGGATTGAAGTCAGCCGAACTGCTTTGTTACCTCGTTAACAAATCGACTTTTTGGACCTTTTCATCCTTTTTCTTGCGTTTGGAATAATTTAATACAAAAATGAGTTTGGGCAACTTTTAGATTAAAAAATCTAGAAAGTTGTAAACTGATCACTGATCAGTATTAAGCGGAACTAAAAGATAACCGAGTGAAGAAAATTTTTAATTTTTGTACCTAGTTATTGATTTTTTAGAAAAGAATTTTTTTTAAATTTTCTACGGCTTGTTAGTAATTAATAACCTAAAAATATTTATAGAAAAATCTTTACAGTCTATAATCAGTCAAAGTCATTATATTTATTAATTTTTGTAAAAACAAATACATTTTACTTTTTACATTACTGTTTATTTAAAAATAAACACTTATCACTTCTTTGTAAAAACAAATAATAGGTTTCAGGTTCAAACAAAAGAAGGGTGAAAATGTCACGTGCTGCTCAACAAGCGGATAATTGTTGGTAATGGATATTAAGATTTTATTTGATGAGGGGTCGAGCTTGCTACCAATATGTGTATATTATGTGTATATATACTACACACATTGAGTGTGTTTTGTTGGGGTTATTCAAATTCTCATTCATTTCAAGAGGTGCTCATCGTTAATACAACCACACACTACTTACTATCCACTAGAATACTAGATTCATCAAGAGGTTAAAACAATGAATGAATCTATACACTTTAGGGGTGATGAATAATGTCAGTTGTTTTATTTTTGTATTGAGAAGAAGTTATTATGAACATAAATGCTTTTAAAAAGTTATCAAACTGTTGAAGCGTTAAAAAAATCCGTGTGAATATTTTTTTAGTATTTGTTTAATGTGAAAATAATAGGTGATATTATTCATTAAAAAAACTAATTGTTAAAGTAAAATATCACAAAAACCATAATTGCTTCCAAATGAATTTTTATCTAAATTGTTATTTTATTTTTAAGGCCTTCACAGATGATTTAGTAAATTAGTGCAAATTGTATCATTTTTGCAATAAATTAAATAAAACTAATTAAAATCACATGAGCTTTATTAGTAGCTAATTGTGTATAAGTATAAAATAACCAGAAACTATATAAACATTAATCTAAATTTATATCACGTATTTCTGTCAATTTGAACAAAAGATATCTATCATTTTATACCAAAAAACATGAAAATTTAAAATTTTAAAATAATAAAGTACATTTCATGAATTTTTTAGTCTTTATATCTTAAAAAGTAGAATATATAGATTTAATTTTATGAACATTAGGAAAAGAAACATTATTTAAGTTTAACTCTTGACTTAAAAACTAGATATCATTTTGCTATGTTTTGAAAGTTTCAAGGTAAAACTAAAATAGTTGAAATTGTAAAATAAATTAATGGATACCTGAATTTACAGAGTATCACTATGTGTATGAATAAACATCGAATGATATGATGATAGTGATGTTATTGTGCGTTTTGTTTCCGGTTTCCGCGTCGTGACAGGTGTAAAGCGGGCGCGTGCATGGTACATCTTCTATTCGTTTTCATTGCAGAGCGCAGCGGCAAGCATCACAATAGTTGTGGAACATCACGGGGGAATGTTTAACCGCCGCACATGCATTCAAAGCTTTCTTTTCATTGCGTTTGCATGCGTTTGCGGTATTCACATATGTTGTTCAAAAGTGTTGTTCAAGATTCCCTTGGTGGTGTGTGGTGGCACGAGTCAAAATTACCCACACAGAAAGACATCTAATTATTATAATTTGTTGCATTGAACATTTAAAAACTTCAAAAATTTCAATTTTTATTATTTTTGTGTATTTTCCAGATATTACTTGAACAAACAATATGATCATTAATAATGCGGCTTATGGGCTTGAAATTATATTTGTTTATTCTTGGTAGGTCCGAAAACAAAGCGTGAAATGCATTTTTCTAATGACAAGCCGGCATGATGCTATCGGTGTCATGATGGCGGCGTAACAAAAAGCCCAATTTGCAAATTTGCAGATACCAGATGATGATGAAAAGCTCGCCGACGTTGGTCAACTGCGCTAACTAGCAGGTAACTAACGCTAAGTACATGATGAGAGCTGTCAACGGCGACGCGCCATGCACCATGGTCAGGAAGCCTCCAAAGACAGACCACCACCACTCTATGGGTGGTTTCCTCGACGACGTATTTGCGGTTGATTAGCCAAATAAGGCACACCATTAGGAAAACAACTAGACGATTTGCGTGTCTCGTGCGCCGCGTCCAGCGCGATGTAATAACAATGCCACCTATCATTACTCATCTTTTTGAAGTTGGAGTTTCACCGATGTTGTGTAGACGCATTGTCATTACCCGCTGTGTTTCAGGACACTGTAGGACACGGATCCGGACGCAAAAAGTTAGAGTTAAATTTGTGATGTTGTGGTAGCATTGTGTGTGGCCGCGCAAAATTTAACAAGCGCCACATAAATATGTGACCAATCTCATCGACGATGATGGCAAGTAATTAGCTGAGGCAGAACCAAGCTCTTTAACCAGGCTCCAAATTACCAGCAAATTGTGTGTTTCTATTGTTGTTATTATATTACTTTTTTCTTCATTCTTTTTACCCATTCTGCGCGCTCAATCAAAACAAAGCTTATGTGCCTGATAGTTAACCAATTACCTAAAACCACATAACAAGACTTAACCAAAAACACAAGACTTAAAAAAGAACGGATATTGTTAACATACTCAATAGTTAGAATAAAAGTTAAAATTTGGCCGTAGTTTTAAGTTGACTTTAAAAAAAAAACACAAAGATGCCGATTGCGTGACTAGGATAACAATAAACGCCAAAACACCAATTGCTCTAGAAAAGTCAAGAAAATAGCTACTTTCTGTGGTTGCCAGTTCAATGTGATCCTTGTTATTGTGACTCTCCCGAGAGAAACGCGAACAAAGTCGACCGGATATTGATAAAATTGAACGCGTAAAAAAGCGACCGAAACACTTAGCTGCTGAGCTTCCATGCATCAATCATTTTCTCAGGGTTTGCCGCTGGTTCGCTTACCTGTGATTTTTTTGTCGCTGCGCTCTGACTGCCCTTAATAAGTTTAATTTAAAGAGCAGTTTAGCCTTCCTTCCATCATCCAAAGTTTGCGCTCGGTGAAACTGAAACAAATAGTGGGAACTTAAGACCAACACGCTTTTAATTATTTCAGGAACACCGTAATCGATCAGACTCGCCTTGCACGGGAAGTAATTTCGTAACTTGTTACATTTTTACACCCACTAAAGGGACAATTAATGAGAGGAGTTAACAAGGGTGGGTTGAGCCAAAAACCAAAAATCAAAGTCATATCCGCGATACCCAAAATCCACGAACGGAAATTGTAATTTTACGATGCGTTTCATTTAAATTTGTTATTAAATTTTATAAAAACACTTTAATTTATTTTGATCTGATAAAGAAGTTAATTATTATTTTTGTTTGTTCCTTAACAACATTTTATTTAAAATAAATTTTAACTAAGTTTTATAGAAGACACGTGTTGTATTTTTTATAATTTTTTGATGGACCACAACGTATGTCTAATTTGTTCACGTGTTCAATGTTATTTTTTCTTGTATTTTATTCTGGCGGGAGTGTGTTCTTAATGGCATGTAATTTTGGACATATGGCGCCCTTCGTCAGGACAATAAAATAACGAATATTTATTTTTAACCTAAAAACTGAATTTTTAATAAATAAATAAAATTTTCTATATTTTTTATTAATAAATGCAATAATTAAATAATAATCATTTTTAAAATAAAGATACTTTTTGAAAAAACTAAATATTTTTAACTAAATTTTCTAATGTGATTTCCAATAGGTTTCATGAGTTGATGGAAAAATAGAGGGTAGAACCTATTTCGATTCCTATTGGCTTTCTGGCTTCCTAAGGGTAGTTTACTGGTGGGGATAATGCGTACCCTTCTTCGGCCTGCGCGTATAAAAGCAGCTCGCCTCTTTCAGGGTTTCATCATTTATCGCCAGTCGAACTCTCCGTGTGCCAAGTTCTGGTCCATTTCGCAACACAAAACCAGTTCACCAAAGCGCTCCTCTTGTGTTCTTCACTTCGAAGACTTTAAAGCTCAACGAAACGCAAAAGTGTTTTTGGTATAAAAAATCTGTGAAAATAAAAGTTAACCATCGAAATGAATTTCGAAAACTACGACATGGACAACATCGCCGGTTACAATGCCAATCAGTATAGTTGTTACAACTATATGTATATGGACAACAGCCCACCACTGAGTACTGGAGGTGGTATTTCTTCCGATTGGAACTGCGCTATTTCTAATGTGAGTTACGACAGCGTAGAAGACCGCAGTTCAAGTCCGGAATCAATCGGAACCATTACAAGTGCATCATCAGGACAAAACAGCCTTGCTGGTTTGGAAGCTCCAAAAGACAAAAGTTTAAGGGTGACACCCCAAGTCATGAAGAAGAGACGCTTGGCCGCCAATGCACGAGAAAGGAGACGTATGCAGAACTTAAACAACGCTTTTGATAGACTTAGAAATTATCTACCACAATTGGGACAAGATAGACAATTGTCAAAGTATGAAACTCTTCAAATGGCCCAGACTTATATCAATGCTTTGTACGACTTAATTGATACTAAGACGAACTGAAGATTGAAATTTAATTATTTATAAGTTTTTTTTTGTAAAAATTTTGTACAAATGTGAAATGTAGAACTTATTGTATATATTTTATTTGAAACATTAAAATAAATTTGTTATAAAAAATAATTTATTTTATTTATTGATAATATTTTTCATTGATCAATTTTTACGTTTTCAGAAAGTTTATGTTTTGATTCCTGACCTATCTCAAGTCATAATTCATTCTACTACTACCACTGATGTTGAACTCTTTAGTTTTTTTATTCAACCCATGGTGTCATTAGTACTACCGTACCTGCATTCTTCTATTCTTCTTTATACCGTAATATCATAACTCATTTTTAGCCACAGCCTTTCTCTGCGTTCAGCTTAAGAAAGTTATAACTTTCTGCTGAAATTTCTTATTTTTTGCGAAACTGGTCTGGTAAAAACATGCTTTAGAATATATTTCTTTAATTTTGTTTAAAGTTAACCCCAAATTTAATTGGAACATCATTTAAATTGAAGTTACAGTTGATCATGTTTTTGTTTTTTAGAAAACACGTCTAACTAAAAGCGTCCTCTACACAAAAGCTTTGACTTAATTTTAATATTTTTAATGTCTATTAACAGTTTAAGAGTTGTTCTTTTGGTTCTCTACAAAGCAAATCCCTAAATATAATTGGTACACCCTGTAAACGCCCTGTAAATCACTTTGTACGAGAAACTACTGCTATAGTTTATATTTTGTCCACTCTAGGTTAGGTTTGGTTATGTTAAGTTAGCTTAAGTATGATTAAGTTAGGTTAGGAGATAAGTTGAAAGGTAGGATAGGTTAGTTTGTATTCCACTGTTAACTATTAATACTTTACCAAATTTTAAAGCAAAAAAACCACAGAAACTTATAAATTATTCATGTTTCTGAACGTTTCAACTTGAAGACTCTATTATTAATTTTGACTCTTAACTGTAGCCACACGCATCATCTTGAATAAATTTAATACTGAAAACGAAACTGAAAAAATCGAACAAACGATTAGCAACTTTCTCCTAATGGCAGTAATTATCTACCGCAAAAATGTGCGTACACACAGAACGTTGGCGTTTTTGGGTTATAAGGGAGTTGCAACTGAAGGAGTGACACACCCCCGATTTAGGGGTTTTTAATTACCCGCTGCATCAGTCAGCGGAACGGGGTGGAACTCGTAAAGTAGAACTTTTATAAGGAATCGGTGGGCGATATCGAAGCGAATTCGCAAGAACGCAAGAAAGAAGCCGCAATTTTGTGATAGATCACGTTTTGAAGCAAATTTTCTGAAGAAGAAAACTTGATAGCAATAATAGATTGGGGGTAATCGGAGTAGGTTTGTGATGTGTGATGTGATGGATACGTGCAATCGGGGTTTAAGAAAAGAACAACCGCATATTATCAAGTCATGACATTCACTATTGTTGAACAGAACGAAGCTTGTTAGCGTTTTGTTTGAAGAATAAAAAGTGCACGTGCGTATTGATTGTCTAATATTAATAACAGGGTTGTGCAAATCTTTAATATAGGAATTAGACAAAAAAACACCCCAGGGGTGGAAAGGATTTAAAAGCGTTTTAATCTAATTACTAGGTTTTGCAATGATATGAAATTTAGACAACATTACTTAATAACAATTGTTATCATAGTTTTGTGAGAAATTGTTGAATAGTATTCTTAATTTGATATAGCAATTTCATGGTTTTGCGTTAGTACAATTATAGAATTAATTATGATCAACGAAATTGCTTTCCACGCTTCATCAATCGAAGACTAGAAATATTACAAATATAGAAAAGCGCGGATATGCGGTGGATGATCATCAACCATTCGCGTCATTCTTTTCAACAAAAAATTAGAGAAGGAAGAAGCAAATTGCGCAACGACACCCGCTGTCGTGAGGCATTATGTCCGATCATGCCGAATGTGGCGAAATTTGCGGCTTCTTTTGTCAGTGCTACGGTGATCTTCTTCGTGGGTAGACTGCACGACTCCTATTCAAAATAGTCCCCCTGTGGTGGGGTGCACCAGAGCGGACGCTCCACGCAGCTTTTTGGCATTTTGTTTAATTCAACCATCAACCAGCAAATGTTTTTCTATTATTAGTGTATTTAGATTTACAAATTCGCCTCTCTTAGTTTTTAATATAGCAAACAGCAAACAATGCCCACCCAGGTGAATCCAGAGTATCATCCACTATAGTTTTGACAATGTAACTAACTCGTTTTGTTTTGTTTGAATGGGTAAAAATTAGTTTACGTGAACCCTACACGTCAACTTTTAATGCTGGGGTTAAAAAATAGTTCGATTAATTTGAGTAGCTTGGTTAAGTGAATTGGGAAAGATTGGGGTGGTATTGGATGACGTTTTACAAATTACTTTGCATTTAATGCAGCTTTTTTATGATTTGAAACCACCATAAAAAAATCTACGTGTGAATTAAATTTAGTTCTTTAAAATTTGTTACATTTTTGAAGATTTTTAGGTTTCGCGTGACATGAAAAGTTAAAATGTGAATTCCTGAAGACCATTTTTTCCGATTTTAATAAACGTTACTATTTTGGATATCTAATAAAATAAACTTTCAGAATCTGAAGGACTGAAGGTAAAGTTACGTTCAGGAGAAACAGAAAATTTTAAATTTTATCGGGAGGGTCTGCTATTTCTTGTATTCAAATTTATTTCTTGGCATTTTTACAATAATTGCGTATCTCACACTGATTATTAAATAAAATATTAAACAGCAATCTCCATAGAAACTAGTTATTAACATTTAATCAAAAAATTTGGCATATTAGAAACAAATATTTTTATAATGTTTATTGTGATTCCCGAAATAAACTCTAAACTATAAAATGGAAGATATACTATCAAGAACTGGTATTATAAACAATCCTTGTAAGATTACAACATTATAAAACCCCATTGTTTCTTTTAGGTTTTGGTTTGTACAGCTTCATGCTTCTATCCTTCGGTTCTCTTTGCTATTTGACTGATGCAGTGGCTTATATGAATCTGCCGCTCTATTTACCAATGATAAGTTGCGACGTTCACCTGTCCAAGTCTGCCGTTGCGGCGGTCGATTTCTCAGTTTACATCGGTAATCCACCCCCAAACAAATCTGAACAACAAGCGCAAACAATGCGCCGAACTTCAAAAGTTAACGTTAACACAAAACCAAATATTTAAAGCAAACAATTAAACAAACACTGTTTGTAAAAGATTTGTATGCAATGATCTAGTAATAATTTGTGAAAATATTTTCAACCTAGGAATGGCAGTGGGCGGATTTCTTCTTTGCGCCGTGTCGGACGTAGTCGGCCGGAAGACGATAATCGCTGCGTCGCTACTTTTGATATTCCTCAGCATCCTGATCGCCGCATTCGCCTACGGCTCCTATGGGTTTATACTTGCAATGCTTCTTTTTGGAACTGGGTAATTAGATAATTTACAAAAAAAATTTATTGGAATAAAAATTAATTTTTAGATTAGAAGCAAACATGAATGTGGTTAAAGTGTTGCTGTACGAAACTATAATTAAAAAGTATCGTTACGCATGTTTAATGTGTCTGGATCTATTTTGGACAATTGGAATGTCAACAGCATTAGGATTTTATGGAATAACAATGCCGATTATACTACGTTATTATAACGAATATCAACGGTTCTTAAATTGGAGAATCAGTGTGTTGTTGTCTGTATTTCTTGCTATCATTTTAGCTTGTATCACTGCACTCTTACTGGAAAGTCCAAAGTATCTTTTGTTCGAACGAAGACCTCGAGATGCGTTAGAAGTTTTACGTGAAATATACACAATTAACAAGTCTAAACTTTTTACTACTTTTCAGGTTTTTATCAACAAAAATTACTTCCACTGTCAATTTTTATGGTTCCAAATTTGAATTAATTTCCAGATTGCAGATGGTGACTTGCACGGAAAAATATTGGATTTTGGCATCAGCCTCGAAAGAGATATTCCAAACACGCTCTCGACGCATCGCTTACGAATTATTTTCAGGCGCATACACAAATCACTTCTCGTCCTAGTCCGCAAACAGTTTATACATCGCACACTCGTCGCCATTATCCTGAGATGGATTATGTCAATGAGGTATAAATATCGAAAGATTTCTTTCATATTTGTTTACCAAAAATAATAAGAAACTTTGCGTTATTACTTTTAGTTCATTACCAATGTTTATGTTTTGGTCCAAATGTATGAATCTTCAAAACAATGAATTAATTATTGATAATTTTTATCCCTGGCATTTTGAACATCCAGTCCTGCGTAATTGTAATAACTATGGAAAAGAACTTAGTTATGAATTATACAAAAACTTTGCGATTCTTACTGCAATTTCTACATGTGGAGGAGCTTTGGTTATAATCTTGATTAGATATATGAAACGCTCGTCAATAATGAGTATTAAATTACACTGGTATACAGTTGTGATTGCTAGTTACTGATTTAATTGTTTTAGCATCAGCGTTATTCCTAACTGGAGTCTTTAGCACACTTCTGGGTTTGGTTTTGAATAATTACACGATGCGTATTGTTTTTTCTGGAATGTTAGTGGTTACTTACACAGTAGCAGGATCATGTTTGGACTTGACAATATTGGATATGTTTCCGACTGCCATCAGGTAATACTACTCACTGTAGTGTTGTGATTAATCGCGATAAAAAAAAATCAATAAATTCCGCCATACACAACTAGATAAATTCGAGATTGTTGATGTTTAATGTTTATGCTCGTGTTCATGCGTCGCTCAAACAAATAATTTCTTTGATTAGGTTTGGAATATGTGAATATTAAAATTAAATTTTTAAAGAAGAAAGTAAGAGTTGCAAGTGTCGGTTGTAAGATTGCGCATTGCGCCGCGTGTCTGTTATTTAAGATTCGTTCATTCGGCCGTGATATAAATAACACTCAGGTCTTATAAATAAATACGCGCAAAGTTACAGCGCTTAACGCCGCCATGCGTAAGCAAATAAGATGCTTGGATTTAGATGAATCTGATTGCAGCCGATTTGATTTACTATATTTTGCAAATCGCGTTCAATTCAATCACGGCAAGTCGTAAATATTTTCGTGTTTTTAGATTTTTATTTATTTTCATTTGTCGATCACGGTGTATTTTCTTTTCCAGGAGCACAGCGATGGGCGAAACGATGATTTTCGCCCGACTGGCGAGCGTCTTTGTCATCAAGTATATGGCCGGCTCGATACAGTGGCTGTTCATCGGTTTCGGCTGTATCATGGAATGTAAGTGCCAAGTAATCCTAGCAACTGAAATTTGCGAGTATGAATTTGTTGAAAGTCTCCGCAGCCGCAGATTTTATAACGCGCAAAGTGCCTCGTTTCACTTTAAACCGTTTTCTTTTTCATGCGTGAAAAACTTGTTAGACTAAAAATAAGTTTAATAGCCAATAAGTGCCTCCGCGTTTTCCAAAATGCGGTAACAATTGCAGACTTGGGTCGCGGCCAAATCGCGTTTGGGTGGATTGGGAAAATTCAGTTTTGCGTGTGCACGTGGCGTGCCGCATTGGGAAATCGTTTTTAGGGTTCAAGAATAACTTGAATGTTTTCGTGTTCCGTATTTACAAACTTGCAGCTTATTTTTGACAGATTCCATTCGGCGCGGGCGATGCGTGAAAATATGACTGGTTGTTGATAAAACTATTCAATGCAACGATACGCACCGCATGCCGCAGGTTTCGAAGATAAACACGCGCTTTTGCTGCCTGCCGCATAATTAAAAACTTCGAATAGGCGAATGAGTGCAGTTGCAGTTGCAGTTGCAGGAACAAGTAAACGAACAATTAGTCACTTTGATGTCGTGCGCGAGACGCGTAATGCGTTCGTAATGCGCTTGTCGACGTGCCAAAACTTATCGCAATTTATTACGGCACAAGAATGCCCTGAAAGCAGTGAAACGATAAACAATATACAATCGCGAAACATTTGCCAAATAATATCGAATGTTTTTTTTTCTGTTTTTTTTGAGTTAATGCGAAATGTGCGTTTGTTGCAGTCGGAGCTGTTCTGGCGTTATTTCTGCCAAAATTAACCGATGATTTGATTGTGGATTAACGTATGCTCAGTGCGAGAATAAATTTCGGTGCAAGTTATTGGCAAGATCAAAAGAATGGAAACGACATTAATCGGATGGCGCGAATTCGACGGCGAACAGAGAAAAATATGAAATTATGAAAACAAGCATCCTTTCCGCACGTCCGATTTCTTTAATTCATTCCTCTTCGTAGGATAATAAATAAAGCATTTTATATTCCTTGAGATTTCAATTTGTTTACATTTTTTGCTAAAAGATATAAGCAAACCAGTGAAAATAGGCCAAGTGTTGTAAACAACTTTGTATGCCGCTTTCCTAACGTTTCTTTATTTTACTCAAAATTTGATCAAAAGTTTTAAACTAATTATTAAGAGATTATAACAACGCTGGTGTGTTTTAGTCGCAGAGTTTGTATATTTTTTTTATTTTGAACTACTCAAATTCGACCCAGAATAATTCATGTAATGTGAATTAAATGCAGAGTTGGAATACAGTAATGCGTATTGGTGTGTCGTGTGTGGCGGTGCTATATCTGTATGTGCTCGTCGTCGTCGCGAGGCGGCTCGCAGGCCGCTTTCCCGGCCGCGCCTCGGCCAGTCTCTAGACCACAACAACGCGACTGCAAGTCAGTACTCGGGGCCGGTGGCCGCACTTTATAATTGCGATGTACATCTCGTAATCCATCACGCGTACCTATATCCGCGATGTGATCTAATGCAAGTGAATAAAGAGTGCGAATTGCGATGAGCCACGCGAACCCGATCCAAACTTCCGCAAGCGTTTCGTCCATCGACCAGCTGCAGGTCAAGTGCAAGTCGGCAAAGAAACGACGCAAATCCGACCGTCTTCGTTTGCCTACACCACCCCCAGATCCAACAATATGCCCTACAACACAAACTTCAGCTACTACTCCCGATTCTCAAGAAAAAAATGTTCGTGACAAAGAGGCAGAGTTTCTGGAGTATCTGGAGTCACTGCAAAGAAGCCCACTTGTTATGGGATCACGTGGAGGTGCGTCTTTTGCTCCTGCAGAGGCAACAGAAGCTGCCATCACACATTTAGACAAACTCTACAAACTTATGGGACAAATGCTTACTTTGCGAGAACAGAATATTGTTTTACATCGAAGAATAATGGACTTGGAGCGGTTCAGAAGCATGCAGTGTATGGACAAGCAATTGGAGTTAATTGCAAAGTTGGATAATCTTCCAACTGACGATTACGACACCGCCAATGCCGAAAATCTTTTGTATAACATTTTAACTGAATCGAAAAAAGAATCAAAGAAAGTTCAAATGAAATTTCAAAAATCTATTACTAGAAAATCAGTTAAACTTCGGGATTTTGAGGCGGATGGATCAACAGGTGTCCGGCGAATATCAATGCCCTTTAGTAGTTTTGGCGATAAGCAAGCAAAAGTGTCAAAGTGGACCAAAGTGAAGGCCGCGTTCAGATGGGAAAAGGCGTCGCCTACTGTAAGCGACGCGAAGTCACAGGATAGCGGTTTGGGTTTAGCACAACCAGTTAACTATGAACTGGCACGTTATCTTCGAGTTCCTTCGACATCTGAAGACGCAGGCGCAAGTCCTGCAGACTCAGGAGCTGCCGAAGTGTCTACTCCAGCGACTTTATCGTCAGCGTCTTCGGCGGAAGAGTTGCACCGGCATCATGGTAAGTTTAGCTCACACGCATACCGTTTATGCTATAGGATGACAGATTGATGCTTTCCGATATGACCGCGTTGCATTTAGCATTGCGTAGATGTGCGAGCATGAGATGCAGAGGCGTGCACATTGGGCACCCGAAATAGAAACGCTTTTCGTTCAATGACACGTGGTTGGACCCACAGATCAAATAAACCAAAAGAAATTGAAAACTCAAAAGAGCGCGCGCGCTGTGCGTATAAATAACCTCAGGAGCAAACGCAGCTCTTAATGCTATGCAATAAAATTGTTTGGAGTATAAAACAAATGCATAATCGTTGTTTATTGAACTATTATTACGCCACGATGTTCTGTACTCTGCAAATGTTGTTTTTTGTTTGGTTTATAGCTCGACGAAGAACGCACGAAGACACGTCTGACGACGATCAACTATTTATGTACGAATACATTCCATGCGGGACGAAGGTAGTTTATATTCCTGCTATATGAGTCATGATGGCAAGATTTTATTTGACATTTTAGGATGGAGCGTCCACGTCAAAGGGCCACGGTTGCATCAAACACAAGACACCTTGGGCTAAAGTTAAAGATATTATTCAAACACAAACGCGTAATAGTTTTAAACTACGTCACAGACTTAGCGCTAAAAGCGATGACTTTAAAATGGAGGATAGTATGACAGTGGACAGCGAAAACGAGGAAGTGTTTGATGTTGATGAACCTAAAAGTCCCATTTTGATTATCCAAAGTCCTGAAGAGATATCTCTTGAAAATGAAGCTTTGTCTTTAGAGCACAATATACCTGTTGATATTATAGCCAGATATCGAATCATAAATGAAGAAAATGTATGCATAACATTATTTTTTCAATTTGGATGTTATATTACAAGATTATTAATTGCAATTTATTAATTGTAGGCTAGTGGGCTAGAGTCAAAATGGGAAAAAGTAAAACGAGCTTTTCTTCACTCGCCAAGCATAAGTAAACATGATAGCAGTAGTCCAACAACTCCAGAACCTTATACTAAAAGTGGTAATAATTTTATTTAAAATATAGGTATCTCTTTAATTGTTTTGTTTAATTTTATACTCAGATTTTCATGGCGACAAAACTAATAATAACATTCAAGCAGAAATACAACGAAATTACTTACAACTTCAAAAGAAATTGTCGTTGGAGTTTCAAGAAAAGCTTCAAGAATGGGAGCGAACAAAAATTCGAGCAGCTAGCACATCAGCATTGTCTGCATCGCTTAATAACAGTTCGCAAGATGACAGCAAAGATCAAGCTTTCAAAAAGAAGATGGAAGAGTGGCAGAAAATTAAAGGACAGCCAAAGCATAACATGCAACTTAAAAGTGAAGAAAATTTACCTCCAGAGTTCCGTAAAAAATTGGAAGAATGGAAAAAAATTAAGAAATCTTCAATTAAAGAAGACAAACGTAAACCTCCTGAATTACCAAAATGGAAATCTTTCGGTGGACCTAAAACTGATTTAGAAAATCAACAGTTATCAGATGATTTCTTAAAAAAGTATGAGACTTGGAAGCAAATCAAAGCAGGAATTATAAGTCCTGATGAAAGTGAGCGGATCACTATGAAAGGAAGTAAAACTCCTAGTCCGAAGTTGAACCGAAAAGATGGTAGTCAAAAGAAAACTAAAGATTCTACCGAAAAAGAGTTGCAGTGGTTTGAAAAAGGTATTGAGAGAGAAAAACAACGCTTAGAGCGTGATAAACAAAAGTTTATGGATAGGGAGCAAAGGTTATCAAAATTAAGAAGATCGGTTATAGGTCATAATAAGAAAGAAATCCTGGTGCATCTTCCTTCTGGTTTTTATCGATTTGAAGGAATTTCTAGGAAATTTACTCAAAAGTTATACGAATGGGAGAAGGCCCGTGGAATTCGTCCAGAGAAGTCAACCTTCACTTTGTTGAATGCTTCTTGTATACCTCACATTGAATCTAAAAGTAAGTGCCACATTATTTTGGTTATTCTAGCTGTTTAATTGATTTGATACGCGTATATAGAAAAATATCCGCAATATCCGCAACTCAAGCGATCCAAATCAGCGGATAGTATTATGAACGATCCTCTTGGATCGTTGCTGAGTCAGCGTCCTTCGAGTTTGTCGCTTAATGAATTAGGTAAGCTGGAAGAGGAAATGTCACTCCCGGATATAATTTGCTCAGGCGAGAATAATTCGAATGCAGAAGAATTAAATGAACAAGACAATGAAGAGCCCGAGGCTGTGATCGTTGAAGTGGAAGATGTAGTTGAGGAAACTGCTTCCGTAATGCCTACGTATGCGGAAAAATATTTTGCTGTTTACCAAAAACAGGAAACTGATAAGTTATGGTATGTTAATAGCAACTAACAACTTTGATGTCTTCTTCTTCTTCATTGGCATTACAGCTTGCGACCTAGACTCCTACCTTTCTTTGATTCTTCCTTTGCTTATCTTAATCCTTATCTTCTTTTCCAGTTATTTGTTTCAAGGAATTGCGTCCTGTTGCACCTCTTCTTTCCATACCTTCCTCAGTTCTCCTTTTTTCCGAGAGTTTTTCTTGCATCATTGCCACATGCTTTTCTTTCAAATTAATTCCATTGACTAATATAAAATTACGATATTTTAAGAAGAAATTGAAATTTTAGTGCTGGTGAAACAAATCTTGGACCTAGAGTCTGTCGTTCTGAATCTGCGCGTGCTCAAGCCAACTATAATCTCATCGAAGAGATAATCGGTGTCCTGAAAAATCTTGTATCTAATGAAAATGAAATTGATGATATAGAGCGCGTTAAGTCAATCATCGCTTTGCAAGAACTGGCCGATGACGAGGAAATACGCGGTTTAAAGTATAAACAAGAAGAGCAGAAAAATCTCTCTGAGGTGATGATAGAAAAGCTCGTTCAGCTGCAGGAAGCCAACTCGAACGTTGCCGGGAACATTGCACGTGAAGAACCCAAATACAAGATGGCTAAATTGGTCGACGTCTTGGACACCATTCAAGATTTAACTACCGAATTATTTGCTTTGGTAAGTAAACAGTGCTTGTTGATTTTAAGATTCGTGCGATGTGATTGAATGTTGTGGATATTTTTGCGTAGGCCGAGTCCATTGACCATTTCATTTACAAACGAAACAAAAACCAACTGGAATACGGAGGCATCGTTACAAGCAGAGAAACGTATCCACAAATTGGGGAAAATCTTTATAACATGAAAGGAAAAATGCTGGAATTGCGAAGGAATTTAAGTTACATTTGTGCTGCATCAGGTAAATTAATTAAAAAATCAATAAAAAAATCAATGTTTTAATGGACTTTTTATAGATATAGCTATTGCTTCGTTTAAACGTAGGGAAGATCGTCCATTACTACGTAAAAGTTCATCACGTGACAGCAAACGAAGTGCGTTTAGAAAATCTAGAAATCGTGACAGTCGGGAGGAAAAAGACGATGTCACCAATTCACCAACTTTAAGTCGACAAATTGAGCAAGGTGCTGTTAAGAAACGGTTGAGATATCGACAAAAAGGTTTACAAACTAAAAGTTTTGATGAAAGTGACGACGATGAAGATGAGTTACTTCTTCAGGAACAACGTAAATCTAAACCAAGACGAATGCGGTCACAAAACAGTACAGAGAGTAACAAATCATCTAAAAATGAAGATCAATCTGATGTGAAAGATGATTTTAAATCTCAAGATGTTGTTGTAGATCCAGCTGTAGTAGAGAAAGTTCTTATTCCTACTAAAACAGCGTTTATGAGTAGTTTTGAAGAACTATCAAACGTTACCCCCCAACCACAGTTAGAAGAAGATAGTCCTGTCACTGTGTTTGTCAAAACAACGCGAAAATTGTTTACGCCAATTGTTGCAGTTGGTCATGGTACTAGTTCTGGAACTAAATCTACTGATGACGATAGAACATCCAGAGCATCAGCAACTCCTTCGATGTCTTCATTAACATCTACATCTTCTGCACATGCTGTGGATTCAACAACGGAAAATGTATATCACTTACCACCTATTCCAGCATCGCCCACACCGCAACGGAAAATGCCTAAAGAAATATCGCCAAATATACGTTTAATGATGGTAAGATACAACCAAAAACTAACTGAAGAAACCGGAGCAGTAAGATCAGGCGGAAGTTCTGGATCAGCTTCACCTGTAGCGTGGCGTTCTCCAGTTTTAGAACGTCGTGTGAAAGCCCAAACTGAAAAATATCAGCAGGAAATCCAAAAAATGTCGCCACTTCTTGGAGGACGTAGAGAAGTACAAAAAAGTGCAAGTATGGATGTAGTAATATCAGGAAACAAGCAAGTCACTGTGCACAAAGTTTGTGATCAAACCGGACCAAAAGGAATTCTGAAGTCATCTAGCACCAGTGTAATCAAACCAAGCGCGTATTTTATACCACTAACGACAATGACAAAACCTTCCTCGCCTATACCCGAAGCGGAAGATGTAAAAAACAGCACAGATGCACGAAGCTTAAAACTGCAAAAAGCTAAGGAAGAGTTTCTTAAAGGTGTTACTTCCACTCAGCCTAACACAACATCTAACTCGCCAACTGTCAATGACTTAGCCAAAAATTTAAAAAATAAAACTGACGAAACTGAAGTATCAACTGAACAAGCACAACGTCAAGAAGAAGTTGCAGCTATATCGTTTTATTCATCTCAACAAAAACAGTTGCGTTATCCAACCAAAAATCGCTTGAGTCAAGTGAGCGTGGCTAGTGACTTAAGTGGATCATCGACAAGTTATGGGATGTTAATTAAATCCGCTAGTGTTGGAATGATTAACATTGATCCGGTAACTTATAAACAATTTGATCCTACAATTCATGTAGATGGTTGCGCCTCATTGCCTAGATCTGGTTCTTCCAAAAAAAATCTCCTTTCAAATTTAACATCAAAATTTCGTAAAGTTAAAATGCGCCGGAATAAAGATAAAGACAAGGATAAAGATAAAGAAAAAATGAATACCGTCTCAACGCTGTGTCGCCAAAGCTTGCTTGTAGATATTCACAATTCAAGTCAGGAGACTTTGTCGGAAGATCAAAGCCGATTGTCGATACCTTCAGATTCGAAAGGATCCTCTACAGATACATCTCCCTCCACATCAAGGACTTCGAGCTGGATTAAACGATCTAAAATTTTTACAGTTAAGAAAAGTTAGTTGTAGATTTATTTATTATTATCACTAAAGCCAACAGCTTGGGGTAGTCATTAGTTTAAAGCTAACACAAAGCATTTAAATAAACTGTAACGTTTGTATTTTATTTATAAGTTGTGAGATAATTTTTTACTTGTTATAATATTTGTTTAAAATATGTGTAAGGTGAATATAATTAAATTGTATTTGTAAGCATTATAACCCCGCAAATTGGGCATTAAAGTTTTTGGTAAAAAGCAACGTAAAGAAAAATCCATTAGTTGCTGGTGCACTTGTAGGTCGCCGCTTGGGTCATTTGCGCATCTTTTTGTAGCATTTAGGTGTCGCTGCGGTGGTCAAGAAGACGTTAATTATTTCCGCATCAACACCACACTGCTGTTAGCTTCCAAGCACTTCCAAGTCTCCTCCAAAAAATTAAAGTTAGCAAATAAAATTTTGTAGGAGGTATTTTAAAATGCATAAAGGTTGTTGGTAAGTACTCGTACGAGCATGAAGAAGTCAAACTTTAAATTGGCAAATTGTAGTGGAGGCTAGACAGCAACTTCCACAAACAGTTCCTGTTTGTTTACATGTTTGTGCGTTTCTGACCTGTAATTTATAGTCGGCACGTGATGCCGCTTATTGCTTTCTGGTGAACAATAAAATTTCAAGCGTCATTAATGGTATTGACTGAATATTCTAAATGTTGATTGTTTTTTAATAGTGCCACGTGCCAAAAAATTACTAAATGCAGAATATACTTGAATTTATTACAAATGTTTGGATTCCACTAAAAAAATTATTCAAATTATTATAAGTACAGTAATTATATTAATACCAATGTTAACTCACAGTAATTATTAAGTTTGTCAAGCGATTTGCCCGTTATCTCAAGAATGCGATTAAGGTTTCGCTTATAATCTTCAACCAACATCATAAATTTTTGATAAATTTTAATCAAAATTTGCTTTCCGTTTAATTGAACGAATTTCGTTATAGATGTACCAATTTCTATAAATGGAAACAATTTAATTCAAGTCTTAAAATATGATATGAATAATTATACCTGTGGCAATATTTTCTTGAAAAACAGCTTTTATCAATGATGTTTGCATTAACAGATTCAGTTTTTTTTCTAAAACTTGTCCAAGTAGTTGAATCGTTTTGTTCATTTTTGTATCAATTTCACTTGGAATATCGGCTTCTCGGGATCCAATAGCTGATCCCTGGACTGAAATAATAAGACAAAAAAAAGTTGTAACTAGTCTACTTTGTTGAGAAACTTAATGAGAAAAATGATTTATTTAAAAAATTTGAATGCCAAATAAAAATTTGTTCGAGTAACTTTACCAGCCAGAATAACTGCGAAGAAAGTAACCACGTAGGCCATATTGTAGCTAACCATTTTTATGTTTCAGCAAACAAATTCAATTTGTTATAGTTGAGATAAAATTTTCAGAATTTATACTGTTCATAATCATTTAATCATTGCGTGTCTATCAATAGATATTAATATTGTTATTTATGTTTTACATTAAAAATGTATTTTAAAAATTTCTATTAAATATAATCGGTAAATAGTGGTTACCAATCACGCAATTACTCAATTTGTAAAAATAAATTTGTGTTTTCTTTCAATAACATTTAGGTTTTGTAAAAGAACAATTATTGTGATATTTAATATCTATTGCCAGGTAAATAGTTTCCTGTTTATAGCTTAACGAACAAAGTCTGACGCAGGTCTGACGGGTCTTCTAGTTTTACAAATAAAAACTTTTATATTAGCTAGTTTGATGTTTTTGCTATTCATTGATTTTTTTGATTAGTGTTTATTTTTATGCACAACATGTGCACTTTAATCTGTGCTTCAAAAACTTAGATTTTATTCTAAATTTAAGAAGATAAGTGCATTGGCCGGGCATCTGTTGTGGATTTTCTTAACTAAGTTTGCAGCAGGAAAATAATATCCGTACACTCAGCAGTAATCCGCACTACCTGCGTCTACCACAGAGATCTAACCCACATTCTAACCGGTGTACAGACCAGTACAGACTTTATAAATGATAGCGGTATCTTTTATTGAGTCTTTAAACTAGAATTTATTAAATAATTAATTAATTCAGCATGTTCTCCACTTTTTTGCTTGAGGACGATGATTAAAAAGTATAATCGAATGAACTTACTTTATTTAAAGCAACACTGTGAAGATTTAAAATGTTTCGAAAATGAAATACAATAAAATGCAATTTTATATTCAAATATAAACAACATACATTATACAATACATAAATTTGTTCTTATATCATTTTTACGTTTTTCCACCTCCATCATCACTTACAAAGTTTTCCTTTTTAACGGTAGTGACCACAGTAATAATAATCATAAGAATATAGATTTGATTAAAACGGACTTACTTATCTTATAAGACATTCCAGATAAAATAAATTTTCTCTTGATACATTTGGAATGTACTTTTATATTTAATTATATATATTCATAACAAACGAAAAATAAAATAATGATAATAATAAATCTCAAATCGCAGTGGCTGCGATAAGTTGGCGTATTTTAATGTATTTGATACAATACAACTTTGCCTTCCACTGTTACATTAATTCCTGTAGACCCTGAAGCGACTTCCGGAAAAGTTCCTGCTGTGTGCGTGCGTGTTTTATTTCCAATTCGGCCAATTCAATCAAACTAAAACAAATTCCTTAAATATTGAAATCGGCAGTTATATTAATGAATTCGTACCTCTTTCTAAATGCGTGCAATCTTCTGGTCTTGAAATCCAACAATTCCTCCTTGGCTTGTGCGGAAATGGCTTCAAAGCGTTCACAGGCTTCTGATTGAGCGGTTTCAGCCTGTATACGCATATCATAAATTAATTAACAATCTTAAATTAACTGCAACCAAAACACACTTAAATCTAAGAAATTACCTCTTGAACTTCAGGTGCCTTTACAATGTGAGCATCAAAAACAAAACAACCACCAGCAGTGTTAGTTATGCATAGACGAAATAAAGCAACAATTATAACCACACTACCGAACAGTAACATAACCTAAATAGTAACTTACAGCATGAATATCTTTATTCTTTTGTCTGGCCTTCTCAAGAGTTCTATTTGCTGCTTCATATGATGACAAACACTTCAACCGTCGTACCAAAAGAGATCTTGCTGCTTGACTGTCACGCATATAGTACCGCAAAGTATCAGCTAGTTTCAGATCTTCATCGCTAGCAACACGACTCTCCATTTTCTATTAAAAATAAAAATTTAACAAAACGCAAATAATCATGTTTATATTACCTTTTTAATATACATACCCTTGCTTTTTCAAAACTATCAGCAACCTTCATTAAAAATTTATCCAATGGACCAGGATCAATATTAGCCATTTGTACACACCCTCCAGATATTTTAATGTAGCTATCTGCAACTTCTTTGTGCTTCTCAGTCATTTTATCTGTACGAGTCGTGGACTCTTTTAGCTGACTGTGATACTCAGTCAGTGAGTTCATCTGTTGTTCAAAAAAGTCGTTCACGTCACGCACTGTTGCGTTCAAATAATATTGGTCAGTAGTAGACCCAAAACTCTTCACCAAGCCACCTAACTGTTGAAGCTTGCCTCTTGGGCGAGCGCACAGATCTTGATCAAATTCAAGGAATACACGTAAGTGCTCGTCCTCGCGAAATATTGAGTGGCACGCCAAACGTGTTAAGAAAACTTCATGCATTGCTACTGTTTTTTTAAATGTTGCCAAGTACTCACTAAAAATCAAGTTAACTTACTTAATGGTTTGTTTGTATAAATGAGTTTTACTCACGCTTCTAATTCCTGTTTCATCTTATTAAATTCCTCCTTGGTCATGGTCCCTTCACCTTCCCCTAGGCGTTGTAACTTTTCTCTAGAAGCATCAAAGTTTGGACGCGGGGGCGGAGGGGGTATCTGGACAAAAACAAATTATTTCAATAAAACTGGTTAAATAAACACTTTTTCATTGATGTAATGAAATATTAGTTGTGGTTTTAAGTTTTGTTGTACAAAATGAAATAACTTACAATATATCCTGCATAAATTGGATTCTCTTCATATCTATCGTGCAGCCATATAAATTCTTCATGTTGTCTAACTACAAGAAATTCAGACTTTTGAAAAGTTTTAAGTGTAGTCCTAGTGTGCACTGTAAACTTGACTTTGTCTTTTTCACTCAGAGCATCAGAAATGTCCACAATAAGGCTGTTATCAGTGTATGTTGGTGTTAGCCCATCCTCCGGCATTATTCGATCGGTCTGCAAGCCAACAAGAATGTTATCTTATCGTTGCAAATATGATACATAATGAAACGCCCAATAATTTTGATTGATCTATAACCTCTCTTGGCATAAGACAAGGAATTGAACTGTTATGCTCCAAAGATTTTTATAAAATAATTACCGCACGGCGCAACTGTTCATTACTCACCATTATTTGCGAACTCAAAACCTATCGAAACTTAATATTAACGCTGCAAGGCAATTTGATTTGGTGTGATTTAGTATTAATTGTATAAACTTGGAAGATGACAGTCACAAGCCGAACGAAATTTATTTTTTTGTTCGTGGCATCGTCGGCTTCGTATGGGCTTCGTTGACATTCGCTGACATGCATCGCTGTGGTAAACATTGGTGGGAGTTGAAGATGTGACGTCACCGCTCAT
This sequence comes from Atheta pasadenae, assembly GCA_030264155.1. Taxonomy (NCBI): domain Eukaryota; kingdom Metazoa; phylum Arthropoda; class Insecta; order Coleoptera; family Staphylinidae; genus Atheta; species Atheta pasadenae. The sequence goes on from JARJDS010007973.1 coordinate 69,691, forward strand.
TAATTTATTTTTTTCTACCGAAATTGGGTTTACCTTGGTTTACCTCGTTTACCTAATTAATATTTATACTTATTAATAACTTAAAATTATATTATTATTTAAACATATTTATTAAATCTTCCAGCAATATCTAGATTTAGTTTCTGTTGCTCAACGCACAAGCGCTATCTGTCGTAAATTCTAGTTGTCACACAGTAACATTTCAAGCATCCTGTATGATCTTGTACATCTAAAGAATTTTAGGGTTAGATTATTATTCACTCTTCTCAAAATTATAATAACAAAATTAAAATGTTATTAACACGAATTTTATTGAAAAAAGCTAAGAGCAAGTACGTATTTTATCAAAAGTTAACAATGTATAATATGATTTAAAATTAAATCATTTTTAGGAACATTATGGTTCAGATGGAAAGTGTTGTCTCGGGTCATACATTTAACAAAATCAGGGAAAGATTAGCTGATAAATTAGAA
>JARJDS010008004.1:0-19483 GCA_030264155.1 Atheta pasadenae
GATCGTTAGTGTTTTGTTGGAATTTTTGTTGATTTCATGACGTCACATACGTTATTATGACTCATATTCACGAAAACTTCGTGAAATGTTTCTTTTTCTTGGCATAGAAAAACAAACGACGTTTGTTTAATGCAACTGACTGCAACAGAAACAAAATGTTGATAGTTCTCTGTTGCACTTGCGTTGGAGCCATGGAAAAACAAAATTTGTTTATTAAATGTAAATGAAGGCTGCTTTGAACATAATCTGAGTCATCTGAACTGTTAACGTTTTATTATATGCAACCAACTATACACTTAATAATACTATCTAGCAAAATTATGTATTTTTTTATAATTACTCAATTTATTAAGTATTTATTAATGTCAAAAAAACATGTAATACATGAAAAGAAAGGTAATTAAATTTTCTATTTTGATGTATAACATGATAAAGCAACTAAATAATTTATATGAATTATTTGCGTTTAAAGTTTGCATAACTTTACTGCCGTAATTTTATTTACTTACAACTTATGTTTTGAAATTAACTTAATTACATAATAAACCAGTATTTCACAACATTATTCTGTAATTCTAAACAAACAGTTGGTGTGTACAATTGAATTAACTCACGTCACGCTTGGTTAATAAAGCTCTGGATTCTACAGCACCTTTCTTTCTTTCAGTGAGTTAAAACTTCTCCACATTAACGGCGTCAATTATTTTCGTCTTTGTAAAATTCGCCAGCTCAAAGTCAGCGCTTTAGTGCTTTGTGAAAGAACAAAAATCAACGTTGATGATGTCTTATAGTGTCTCCATTTTCGTAACAAAATTCCCAATAAAACCACAACTCCGGCGCGCGGCATTATTAACAAAATCAAATTTGCATAAGTTACTGACAAGATGAGTGAATGGGAGCCTCTAGAAGGCGGCTGGGGATACATGGTCGCGCTTGGTCTCAGCCTGGTCTACGTAAGTACCTCCACCCCCACACGATGTCGCATAAAATAAGAAAATATTATGTAAACTATGTGCCTGCGCAAGAGAACGGCTGAAAATGAAAAGGTTATATTTTTGCATGGTCTTTTTGCGCGGTGTTTGTCATCATGGCGGTGTCGGCGGCGGCGCATCGCGAAATAGTGTGTCACCATGGTGCCGTTGTATGCTTTTGGTCTACTTTTTGCGGACTTTCTGCCGACAATAGGAAATGCAACCTTCGCGACGACGCTAACGAACGGCATTTATAATACAATGCTATCTTTCACAGGTAAGAGGACATAGAGTGAATGAAATATGTGTTGTCTGTTGCGAGACGACAATTGAAACGCCTGGGAAAACATTGGATATGAATGCGTCGCGCCAGTTGTGAGTGTTTGGTGTTGACGAAATAAATTATGAGCAATGAAAATCTAATTCGTTTAGACACGCGCTTGTACAAATGCTAACTGAATGTTTGGAACTGCTAACAAACGCGACATGTGATTACTAATTGCTAACGAACTTAACGCAGCTTAATCCTTTATACACAGGACGCCATTTTGAATTTTGTACACATTTACATGCATACAAACATCAAATATACATTTTGTTGAGATAAAAACTTAGAAAATTTTGTTTTTTGCTTTATTTATTCAAATAACTTGTTTGTTATTGTTTTAATTTTATCATGCTATACATCATTAGAAAGATAATTAAATTCTGCATCTTTTAATGTATAACATGATAAACTTCATAATTTAGAAATATGAAAAATTTTAAATTTAAAATGGACATTTTTTAAAATTTTGTAATATGTGTTTTTGTTCTTAATTACCCAATTAACTTACTACTAATTTAATTAAACATATCATGTTATACATTGGATGAAAGCTAATTAAATTCTACATCTTTTAATGTAAGACATGATTAGATTCATAATTAACTAATAACAAAAATCTTTAATTAAAAACAGAAGTTTATTTAAATTTTATAATATGTGTTTTTGTGCTTACTTACCTAATTAACTTATTACTTATTACATTAATTGTAACATGTTATACATTAGAAGACAGCTAATTAAATTCTGCATCTTTTTATGTATAGCATCATTAAGTTCGTAATTTACTAATGACAAGAATCTTTAATTAAAAACAAATTTTGTAATTTGTGTTTTTGATCTTAATTACCCAATTAACTTATTACTAATTAAATTAAACATAACATGTTATATACAAAAAGAAAGCTAATTAAATTCCCTATCTTTTGATATATAACACAATAAACTTACTATCATGCTAATGCCTTAAATCTTAAAACAAAGTAATATTTTTTTATAGGATTAGCAGCCAACAGTTTACTCCGAAAATATTCCACTCGTATAGTCGCCATTTTGGGCACAGTCATATACTTTATAGGATCGTTTGGTATCATTTTTACCAAGACGCTAACACAATTTGTATTCTTCTACGGAATTATTCAAGGTACCCTCAATATGTCTTAAAACTTAGGCATACATCAATCAATCTTATCACACACAAATTTTACGACGCCATGCGTTCTTCACCCATAACCTCACTTTATGTTATGTTTGATAACATTTACAACAAATATATACATAAATTTAAAATTTCATGTCTTCTTTGTTAATAAAAAAGGATTCGGATTCGGTCTTCTAATGCCCTCGGCGTTCACAAGCTTCAACGCATACTTCTTGAAAAGAAATAACTTTGTAATGGCGTTGTGTCAAGCTTTAATCGTCTCCGTGACGCTCGCATGGCCGACAATTACCGAGAAACTGTTGGAAGTTTACGACTGGCGAGGTGTTCAAATTATCCACGCGGCGTTGAGTCTCAACTGTCTTCTAGCAGCGTTGTGTTTCCATCCGATCGAATGGCACTCGATAAGACGAATGTCGACTTCATCGTTGAACGATGGTAATTTTTCTCTTTCGAAGCAATCTCGCAAATCCATGCGCGGCGTATGTTCACGAAGGTTAGGCCAGGTTAGACGGTAAACGTATATAATTCTAGGAACCACCGCCAGGACTAACGCTGTTGCCGGTGTTGCCGTTTCTTCCGCAAATGATACCACCGCGAGCGTCAAACGACGTATTGACGTTTCGTTCGATAGAATTAATAAAACCACGAATGCACTCGATGTGATCGAAGATGAACTCCTTTTAGCGAAACAAGTCGAACGGAAATTGCCACACGGAGAAAGTTTGTTGGAAAAAAGAGGAAATTCAATCATTCCGAACTTAGACGTAGACAATTTCACTTCTAAACGACATTTTGCGGCATTTCTTCAAACCGGAAATGCAATGTAAGTTAAATTAGGGTAGAATCAACAAATTGTAAGCATAATTATGAATTTTAGTGTTGTATTGTTTAATTAAACCGGAAATTCTGCAGTTTTTTCAAAATTTTAAAATTTGCAATTTGTGTTTTTGTTCATATTTATTTAATTAACTTATTATTGATTTAAATAAACGTAACATGTTATATATCAAATTAAAGCTAATTAAATTCTGCATCTTTTTATGTATAACAAGATTGAGTTCATAATTTACTAATAAGAAAAATCTTAAATTTAAGAAAAGCAAACATTTTCAAAATATGGTAATTTATGTTTTTGTTTATAATTATTCAATTAACTTATTACCTACTTAATTAAACGAAACATGTTATACATCAAATAAAAGCTAATTAAATTTTGAATCCTCTCATGTATAACATGATAGACTTCATAATTTGCTAATAACAAAAATCTTAAATTTAAGAAAAGAAAATTTTTCAAAATATGATAATTTGTGTTTTTGTTTATAATTATTCAATTAACTTATTATTAATTTAAATAAACATAACATGTTATACATTAAAAGAAAGCTAATTAAATTCTGCATCTTTTTATGTATAACATGATTGAGTTCATAATTTATTACTAAGAAAAATCTTAAATTTAAAAAAAAATTTCAAATTCGGCAATTTATGTTTTTGTTCACATTTACCCAATTAACTTATTACTAATTACATTAAACATAACATGCTATACATCCAAAGAAAGCTAATTAAATTCTGCATATTTTGACGTATAACGTTTTTTAAAACCGGAAATGCAACGTTAGTTAAATCATTGTGAAATCAATAATTTTATTCTTGTTTCGTTTAGCACGGGAAATTTATTCAAAGATTGGCGATTTGTGAACATCGCTTTGGGTTTATCCTTCTCGTACACGTCCGATTTCATGTTTATATCAATGCTACCGATTGTCGCCACCAACAAAGGCTTTACAAACGAAGAAGCAACCCTCATCATGACAATTTACTTCTCGTTTGATTTGATATGCAATCTCTTCCTTCCAATACTCTCCTACCTGGTGAAAATCAAGAACAGATATTTGTTTCTCGGCGGAACGGTGCTGTCGGCACTGTTTCGGATCGGTATGTAATTACTAGACGTACTGACCGACAAACAGACAACCAGAAAAAACGTTAAACAAGAAAAACTAATTAATTTTTCTTTTCTTCTCGCTTTTTGTGCTTTTGGTGCTTTCCACCTGAAGTCCTCACGCTGGACGACTCGTATGCGTGGTTGTGTTGGAATGTTGGCATTTTAGGATTTTTGCGAAGTTTTATCCAGACACCACTACCCCTGGTAATCGCCGAGACGTACGGCGACCGCTTCACCACCGCCTTCTCTTTGTATATGGTCGTTTGTGGGTTCGTTACACTAATTTACGGCCCGCTAACAGGTTTGTTTTGTTCTATTTGATCGTTTGATGGCGTCGGAAGGTGCGAGGGAGTGTGGATGATATAAGAATATACATTTCAGGATTAATCAAATTCATGACAGACAGCGATGAGCTCGTTCAACACATGCTTACGCTTCTCTACGTTCTGTGCGCCATTACGTGGAGTGTGGAAATGGCATTCTTTCCACGTGACAAAATATAACAACAATAATATATAAAACAACTTATTTTTGTTAAAAAATTGGTTTTGGGTGAATATTTCCATAGTTATTTAAAGGATAAAAAAAGAAAAACATTATAAAAAAAAATAATTTGTGTTTTTGTTTATATTTACCTTAATAACTTATTACTATTTTAAATAAACGTTACATGTTATACCTCAAAAGAAAGCTAATTAAATTCTGCATCTTTTAATATATAACATGATTAAATTCACATTTAACTAATAAGAAAAATCTTAAATTTAAAAAAGCAAATTTTTACTAATTTTGTAATTTGTGTTTTTGTTCATAATTACGTAATTAACTTATTACTAAATAAAATAAATGTTACATGTTATATATCAAGAGAAAGCTAATTAAATTCTGCATCTTTTAATATATAACATGATTGCATTCACTTTTTACTAATAAGAAAAATTTAAGATTCCAAAAAAAAATTAAATAATTTGGTAATTTGTGTTTTTGTTCATAATTACCCTATTAACTTATTACTTATTAAATTAAACGTAACATGTTATACATGAAAAGAAAGCTAATTAAATTCTGCATCTTTTGATATATAACATGATTAAATTAATAACATAACAATAACAGAAATATTAAATTTAAAAAGCAACAGCTCCGTTTGTTTTCCTTTTTATCGAATTATCTTAAATAACTTGGTAAAGTTAGAGAAAATTGTTTTGAAAAATGACAGTTATTGTTTTATACTTCACATTATATAACACATACGATACGGTGAAGGAAATAATGTTTTTCCCAAACGAAATGAAGTAATTCGCAATAAACGCCAAGGTGCAAAACGAATTTTATTGCGTTAATTAATTCGACACGGGCCGATGTTGATGAATTTTTTGCATGTCGAGCGAGTGTGAGATTTTCATTCCGTTAATGCCACTTTGCACGTTTCTTTCGTATTTCCTTCAGCGCTAATCTGGTTTTATGCGGCGTGTAAGTTACGTTCAATATTCATCAAGAAATTCGCGGAAAAAAATGAAATTACAATAACAGCAAAACAAAAAACAATCCAAGAAAACTTGAATAAGGAAAAACGAAGAAAAAAAGAAAGAAAAGTGCGTGTCAATATGAAATATACTCTGATTTTATTTTAATGAAACAAAGCAAGATTACTCGAAAAACAATACAAAAAGTTAGGTTAGAATAAGGTTAGGTTACGTCAGTATAAAGTTCTTACATTTTTTTGTTTGCAAGTATAAAGAAATTATACTCAAACGATCAATAATGTTGTAATTAATCATTTTGGAGTTTTACAATTGAAATAAAAAATAAATATACACAGTGTTTAAAGTTTAACCTTATTTTTAAAAACTTTAAGGTTTAAGGTTAGGTAGTTGGGAGTTTTTAACCTCAAAAGTATTTTTTCTTATTTTTGACGCTTTGTAGGTTAGAAATAAAGAATAAACACTAACAATAATAGAAAAACGTTAAAGTACAAAAAGAATGTGGAACGTTGAGCGTTGGTTTCGGCGTATTGTGAATTGCGCGCCGTGGGAAAGTGGAAATGTGGCACGGAGGTCGGGAAATGGCTGCACCTTTCATCTAATACGCTGGCGTACACTGTAAGAAATTCGTGTTTGTTGTGCGCGCACGCCTCTCAAAAGCGCTTCCTTGTAAATTGTAAACTTTTCTCGTAAATTAATTTGGGCCACGCCAAAGCGTTGCATATTAAATACATATTACTCTAATGAAATCTTTCCACACGAGTTGCTTATTCCGCTCGCATTATGCTCGCGTTATATTTGTGTGTGCTGATGCGCATTGCAAGCGCTCCAGCATTGTCATTTCCATTTTCTTCCGCTGCGCCATTGCTTTGACGCTGTAAATTGCAACGGAACATAAAACCAGAGACGCAACGAATCTGCACAGCGTACACTAATGTTTGACACGTTTTATAAAGCTTTACAGAAGCAAAACAAATAAAGGAAATAAGAAAGAAACACATTTTAAGGTTATATTTTAAACTTTAATCTTAAAAAAACACGACTTGGGAAATTAACCATAACTTATTAACTAATAACTTTAAATTGTTTAAAATATTTTTAAAATTTAGTTAAATACATTAACAATCTTTTGTTTTTTGATTCATTCCAAAATTCCTATTTTAAGTATTTTATTTTTGTTTATAAAGTTGAGTATTTCTTCGTGCTTATTTTTTCGTAAAAAAACATTTTTGTTGCAAAACACGTCATAGAAAATTGACTATAACTTATTGTCTAACTACATAATTATAATTTTCTTATTTTTACAATATAACTAAAGAGTTACCCTTTCATTTCCTTTTTATTGTAATTCGATATTTGCTTTTTAAGTATTTTATTTTAGCTATTAAACTAGAACATTTTTTTTTAATTTAAAAAAAACACTTAAAAAAATTATTCTAAACCTAAAATATAAGATTTTTTATTTTAATCCTTAAATAATCCAGGAAAACGTTAACGAGGTAGACATTTTAATCCTTTCTACATTTTTGGTAATGAAACACAACGTCAAAAGTGGTCAAAAGCATGCTTGGTTGCCTAACCAACAAACATTTCATTAAATCCAAAAATTCCTCATCGCCTACAAACGTAATCAGTCCGAAGGCGTTTCCTTGACTTTATTTCAAGCTGGATTAACATTTCTAACATTTCCAACATTTCAAACTCATAATCCTGAAGTTAATGCGCAAACGCCATCTAACGAATGAACAATGACATGATCAAACGCAAATTATTTTTAATACACCGCTGCTTGTTTGTTTCTTTTTAAAACCGAAAGGGGTTATTGTTAAACAGTGCGTTTTTCACGCCCAACACTCGACAACGAGCAATATGCTATTCGTTATGCCGCTCCCTCTTTTGTTGGTGCTGAATCGTGCGGCGCCGCACACACAATCATAGAAATGGAGGCGGCAGCACTCACACAGAATGTGTTACACTATAAGCGCGCTGATTACGTGATATTTGGCACTTTGAAATGGAAATTAGGCCGTTTGGATGTAGCGAGTCTTTATTCAAATTTTCCAACCAACGCTACACTGGCGGCGGCAACGGCTGCAACGGTAGCGGCAGATTGAAAGCGTAACATTCAACTGTTGCTTTTGATTATTATTATTATTAAAAAAAACAGATTTTTTTGTATAAAAAAAAACTTTGAGGTAAAAAAACATAAAACGTTTGTGCTATTCATTCATAGATGGCGTAAGTTTAATTTTTTTTGTAACACAATCTCACTTGTCTCGTTAAATTTCGCAGAATATCAAAAAAATGATTTAAGGTTAGATGCATGAAATGAACCGTGCGGTGTTAAACCCTCAACAGCTTATTCCAGCCCACTCGAGCCAGGAGGACATAAGAGGGTAGTAAAGGTGGTCGTTAATGTTTGCGTTAGCGTTTACTTTAAACAGCCACTCTCTCTGCGCTTGATATTTCTCGCGTGTTATGAAAAATGAAAGCGGGTTGCTTGATATATTGACATCGGCGTGGTCTTCAGCGCATATATCAATAAGTCAGACGCATTCTAAGATTCTAACCCTGAACCATCCCTGAACGTAGTGCAAACGTAGTGGATGCCCAACTTATATATTCCAGATCAAATAAAGCGGTACAAAATGGTGTCATAAAGAACACAGCGCCATCTACCGTTAACTAGAAATACTTTATTATGTATATGAGGTAATAAAAGCGCGAGTGATACTGCGAGTGAAATGTGAAATTTTATACGTTTGTTATCTACTCTAATTTTTACCACTTCGTATATTCTTATCGCGACTTTTACAGGTTGCGCAAACGAAGGGCGTGAGCAATACCAAACGAAATGGAACGGATTGATGAGCAGCGAAAGAAAAAAAGCAAAAATCACTCTACGACTGCGACTGCGACGTTTCTTCTGGAATACGCACTCTGAAAGGGAGAAGAAGGGAGGTTTTTAAGATTGTAAGGTTGTAAGGTTGTACGGCTGCACGTTCTTCGACTGTCTCTCTTATTTTCGATCAATTGAACGCAAAATTGGTAATTGCTTTCGTATTAGAAGAGCAGGAAGTTCAGACGAGGGAATTTTATTTTTACGATGTAATTGACAGAATGCAGCGCTTATTCATAAAAACCCCTTTGACTTTTCTTGCCTTCAACGTTTTTCTTTTTCTTCTTCGTGCGCTTGTGATACTCGAGTTCTTCCTTTAGTTGCTAAAGCGTGACGTTCGAAGATGGAAAAATATAATTTCAATTTGGAATATTCGCTTTGCAGAAATGTAGCCGAATACTTGCTTTGACGATCGTTCTATGAACATAATACTGTCGTGGGGTGAAAGTTTCTATATTCAAATGTCAAACGTCGTGATGTATATCGACATTTTTGTAATGAAATCCATACAAATCCATTTTTTATTTTTTACTTTACTTTTAACCTCAAAAACATCAAACGTAACCTCACATTCGTAAGCAAAATGTCCAAGTTACTTAACATATTTTCCAATAGGTGGCGTTAGTGGTTTAACTAAAGTTTAGTTTTTCACCACCAGATGTCTTTAGTTGTGTTGAATTTTAGTGTGAGTCTATTTGATGTGAAATTTTTCGATATATTGGAGTGAATTTAATATCACATATAATATCATAGTTTCTGGATTTGGGGATTTGTTAGCGCAACTGTTGCATTCGAAGCGGCTTCGAATAAAATCGGCAATCGGCGCATATATACGATTTCGTTCGGCTCGTCGGGTAAAACCCTTCAGCCGTGCCCGCAAAAAATACCTACTACCACCCGAGTTGTATAGTTGTAACTTGAGCATGATGCCATTTTGGCTGGCGCTGGGGTTTAGGGTTTAGTTATCCTTGGAGTTTCCGCAGTTGCTTTCAATAAAGGATTTCGTTTCAATTCGCTTTTTTAAGCGAAGCAAGTATTTCTAAATCGCTCACCGAAATCTGTTGCGGCAAAATAAATAAGTTTTAAACTTTTAGAATGTTTACTACACAAGCGCAGAATGTATACTTCCCACTATACTCTGAACTGACATGTTTTGCATTTTTATTGAATTCAAGCGTTTTCATTAGTTTTTCTGCAGTGTTTTGAATTTAAAATAAAAGTTTAAAGGTAGTATTGTATTGTTTAAGGTTTTTTTATGTTTTACTTAATTGATTTTTAGTTTTTTTAAACAAAAATTAAGAATTATAATGTTAACATTTTTGTGTCTATTGGGTTTCAATGTAAATGTTGCAAAACTGAGGCGTTGTATCAAAAATGTTATTATTGTAAATTATAGATAATTTTATGGTGAATATTTTTTGTAATAAACATTTTTTGATATTATTATTAGAAATAATAGTTTTTGTTGTTTTTGTACCAAAAAAACATGTTGAAAAACTACTACTTACTTTTAACATTAGCTGCGTTTTTTTAAATTTAAACAAAACTGGTACGTCAAATTAAAAAATGTTACTAAAATAAATTATAGATAATTTTATTGTCTACAACTTTCGTTATAAATATTTTTTGATATTTTAATTAGAAATAATAGTTTTTGTTATTTTTGTACCGAAAAACATGTTGAAAATCTACTACTTACTTTTAACATTAACTGCGTTTTTTAAAGTTTAAACAAAACTGGTAAACCAAATCAAAAAATGTTACTAACATAAATTATAGATAATTTTATTGCCTACAACTTTTGTTATAAACATTTTTTGCTAATTTAATTAGAAATAAGAGTTATTGTTATTTTTATACCAAAAAACACAAACTAAAAATTTTGTTTTCATACTTACCGCCATCTATAAATTAAAAGTCAAACAAATGTAATGTAAAATAATAAATTTAAATTTCGTGCCTGATGCCCACTTTCGTCGTAAACTTTAAATAACCAAGTTGCGCAACATGTTGACACTGACGTTCGTTTGCTCCTTAATTTTATAAACTTTTCCTCCTCCTCTAATTACGTCGCCGGCGGCGGCAATCCGGAGCGCCGCTCCTGGAATATCTTCCTGAAATCGCACACAGTAGCAGAGGAGATGCAAAATAATGAAAACGCCGTTAATTATTTCACATTTTTATATAAAGGATGCGAATTACGTATATGGGAACAATTATTTTACAAACGGTATTTTCATTTTTGAAATTAAAAATCAATGGTTGTTGCTTTGAAATGGTTGCTATCGCCAGGTTCAATTAAATGTAGTGAATCGTTAATTAACTCTACTAATTAATATCACAAATATAGTCCCTATCTATCGCCATGAACATTTAACAATGGTAATTTTAACAATGAATTTATAATTTTTGATAATTAAGTTAATTAATTGTTTTACATTCGTGTAGGTTTAGTTTTAGACTTTTCTCTGTTTAGTCGGTATGTAGTTTATGTACAAAGGTGATGCGTCATTAATTATTAAATAGTCCGCTGTTGTTAATTGATTTCGGTGAGGATTTCAGCAAATAGCGCGTCAAGTCGCTGTCGAAATTGTTGACCGTGCTCAGTACGCTGGGATTATTCGAATTGGGCGACGTCGGTTTCAGCTCGGACGTAGATGGAGACACTGGCAAACTGTTGTGCATCGGATCAAGGTATTTGTCCTGTCTCATATTGTCACACGTCTCCTTCATCCGTGTGAGCTCCTTCTGCAATGTTCGATATTCTTCCAAAAAACGCTCTAGTTGCGCGGCGTGGTAATCGTAAGTATTGAGGTTAGTCGTTACAGGACCTTGAGAGTTGCTAGGAGATGGAGAGGGTTGTCTGGCAATTGCAATCCGATGCTCTAGACTTGCAATGTCCAACAAGGGAGTGCAATTGGTTGATTGTAACGTCCGTTCTTGAATTGGTGATGGTGTAACTGTTCGTTGACGTTGATCGGTGAGATTCAAGTAACTAGTCGAGCGACCATGATTGGCCTGATTGAGTCTGGTTTTGTTTAGGTTTGGGTATTTGTGCGGGTCACTCAGACGTCTGGATGAAGAGGAACTGCTTTCTCCTCCACTGCTGCCGTACCTGCTGTCGGCTAGTAGAGGAGACTGGCTGTCTGTGCTCGTGTACCGGGAGTTGTGGACTACAGCGCGCTTTCTTGGAAGCGTGCAGAACAACTCGTTGATGTCATTTACACTCCCGCCTTCGCTGTTTGCCTTGGTGGGTACGAAATTGTTGTTGGATTTGTTCGGCGAGTTTTCTATCAGGTCGGGGTACTTTTTCTCATCGGATTCGAGCAGACTGGACAAATCTGTGGAGAACGTGGAGGTGTATATTGAAGGTTCTTTTGTTTTGGTGCGCTGAGTAATCGGAAGGGATGGAAGCGCGCGTCCGGTCGATGTCGAGGGCATCTGATACGCATTATATGTACCAGACGTCGAAGTGGGATTTTTCATTAAATCGTCTCTAGAAAAAAGAGGAACACTGAAAATTTAACGTTACGTCAAAGACATTTAGTTTTACAAGAAAAAAAATTTAATTAAATTCGAAAAAGAGTACCAGTATTGTAACCGGCAAATTATTACCTTGGATCCGATGGCGTTGAGTGCTTTGCTCGACGAGGAATGTGTAAATCCTCTTGATTATCTATTAACCGATCACCCGAATCCCATTGCGTTTCTATTTTCGTATCGTGAAGCGGCGGATTCCAGAACTTAGTCTCTCGCTGTTTTTTCACCGCTGCATGATTGGGGTCATCGTCGTCTTCTTCCTGCTCTTGATCAGTATCGGCAGCCGGCACTACTCTGTAATCCCCGTTCTTTCTGCTAACCAATGCTAATTCCCCGGTATTAACACGCCCGTTCAGGTTCTCGGACGGCTTCCGACCCATCTCGATCTTTTCGTAATCGTCTTCGCCGGCGCGACAAGTCCTATCCCGCCACCTGTTTATATTCTTTTTGCGCAGAGTAAACACGCACAACGAAACCAGACACACTGATAGCACGAACAGAACGCCAGCGATTACACTTATCAGGAGAGCTTTACTGCCCAGCGGGCCGTCCGGTGGCTTACGCGACACCGCCAACGTGACACTGGCCTCCACACGTCCGGCTTTATTCTCCGCCGCGCAGACATACACACCCGCATCCTGCACGTCGGCCGCGAGTATCGTCAGATCACTAGAACTATTCTCTAAATGCACAATGTACAACTTTTTGCCGTTCGAATACGGCGTACCGGACAGATTGGCGATCACCTTGTTTTTAAGCATCCACCGCACGTTCGGCTCCGGTATCCCAGTAATCCTGCAAGTCATCGTGACGTTGCGCCCTTCAATACCATGCGCTTTGGAATCGTACGCAAAGATCTCAGGCACGCAAGCAAATTCGTCCAGGTCTAACTTGTCCCAGGGTTTTGCTTGCAACCGTTTCGGTTGCTGGCAGACTGGAGGGACCCCGCACGGTACATTGCGACGCACCATCCATTCTCGCAGCGGACGTAAACCACAGGAACAATTCCAAGGATTCCCAGCCAGTTCAATCCCGTGTAAATTTTCAAGTATAGTCAACGCATTAGCACTCACATCAATTAGTTTATTTTTATCCAGTTTCAACCACTCCAAGGAACGATCTAGGCCTTTGAACGCGCGTGTTTCTATTATGGAGATCTTGCATTCAGACAATTCAAGACGCACCAGTTGTGGTACGTGCACGAACGCATCGTGCCCTACCTTTTGGATCGGATTGCCGTTCAGTTTAAGCTCGCGCAGCTCAGGTATCGAATCCAACGCGTGCGATGGCACCGCCGTCAACGCATTGTAGCTGAGATCGAGCTCGACCAGATTTATTAAATTCCGAAACGCGTATCGATCGATCGTTTTCAGGCGACACTTCGACACATAAATCTTTTGCAGGTTGAGAAGGCCCGCCTGGCTGAATTCGTCGTGTTTTATCGCGACGAGGTTGTTGGCAGTCAGATCGAGGATCTGCGTGCCGGCGTCCAGGTGCATCGGCACCACGGACAGATTGGCGCTGAGGCATATTACGGACTCTTTGCCGCTTTTCCACTTGCATTCGCAGAGGCGCGGGCAATCGGCGACGAACATACGCATGCAGAAACCAAGGAGGACAACGAGTTGAAAAATTTGCACCGGCCGGTACATCCTGTTTGTGCACGCTAGATAGATGCGCAGCATGTATCATTGCCAGGAAACGGATGCGCTGACCGTTGGTAATACTAGACTCCGTTCGGCACCACCGTCGTCGTCATCGGATTCCATTTTTTCCGCAACCACCTGCAACAATCCAAAATTTTTTTTGAGTCAAAAACGTAGCTAAGTATTGTAGAACCCTAGCTAATCAATATTGGTTAGGTTCGGACCTCATCGCTTCTTACCATTACCATTTTTTCATAGGTTTTGGACCCTTTCCTTGGCCTACCAACGCCTTTCCATGCCCATTGCTTAATTTACCTAATTTTTTGTCAGTTTTTGGATCCTAGCACCTAGTTATAATATTTTCAACCTGTTTTATACTCCCCAGAGTACAAAACTCCAACCCCCCATCCTTATAACATAGCTAAGGGTCTGAATTTCATCAAAAATTAAAACATTTCAGGTCAAAAATTGATGATTACAGTATCAATTTGGAACAAAGTCAAACAGAAAATATAATTTGAGCAAACATTCATTAGTTTTTGTGTATTTGCTGTGCACAAACAAGTGAACGCCGCTTTTAATTGCTTCGTTTTGAAGCGTAAAGACTTCATTAACCAAAAATGTTCTTCAAACTAATTGCGTCCTAGCAATTTACGCAAAAAAGAACTGATATCAAAAGAAGGTGCTATAAAACTTATGTGTTAAAAACCAGAGTTGTCTTTTGCCAGCTCTACGAAAGTTTCATAAAGTCCGCGCTGCTTTTAAACCACTTCGAGGCGGTGTGCGCTTCTTTCCGGAGGGCTTTCAATACCGCGTCGCAAAATCATCCTCTCACAAACCAGTTCCGTCTCCTACCCTCCTCCGTGCTCCCAGGTTTCGGTCCAGGCCACACTCCAGCCGTTTATTTGTATTCAACGTTCACTCTCGTCTCGCACGTCTCTCGTCTGTTTAACATCAGACGTTGCCCTTCGTGTCTCACCAAGGCCTCGTGCGTCGCGTCGCACCCGTCAAATAAGGACTATCATATTTCACTGAAGACTTAAGAATTTCCATTTTAATCTTTCGCATCATGCAAACGCGTAGCGATGGTGGTGGTGGTTGTGCGAACCAAACTAAAAATGGCATAAACTACGGGCGCACCCTGTCCCATTTAATTACGTACCCTTTGATTCACTGTCGCCTGCTATTAACTCGGATGCGTTTCGGAATTGCGCAACGAGCGTTTTACGACAGGCGCGCTGACATTGAATACACGAAATTGATACAAACGCCGTGTGACGTTAGCATACATTTTAATATTTAATAAATGCAATTTTTACGGAGCGAGATATTGCACCAGCGCACAACCACACCGTCAAACTCAAGACGTAGCGCATTGAGGGGTGTGGACGCGAACAAAAGAAAGCTGTACTAAGCTGTGTAGGTGCTACCATAGACTGGTGCTACGTCGAAAGCATATTGGGTAATAAACGGGATCAGGTTTTATATGCTTCTAAAGTTGCCTACATTCTTGTTTTGCAACCCTACAACGAAAATCTGTGTAGATAACAATAACAGACGTTCATAAACGCTAGTATAAACTATTTTAAAACCAATTTGAGGTGAAAACGTTAAAATGTTACTAAAGTTATATTTAAATGCCGTCAGATGGCGTTAGTAGTTAGTCAAAACTTTGAGGTTAATGGACATTTAACAAACAAACACAATAAAGTCTTTTGTGTTGTGTTTCAGAGCAAAAACACGTGTACTTGACACACATGTGTGCGAATGGTTGCATATTTCACGGAACGGAAATGTAGATCAAAGCCTCCAACCAATTGTTATCGTCGGCGACGTAATTACGTTGTTGACGGAAGCGAAACTCTTAATGAAAATTGCAACTTGGCCGCGCGCCATACGGTTGGCCGTATGCACCGCTGGTTGCTGCTTACGGGCCCGCAGAGTAATTACAAAATGCTCAGGAGAACGTCCTGCGGCGTCTATTAACAAACAATACTGCAATATTCAAAACGCCAACTCATTGCGGCACCGCTACCAACACAACGCCAACGCCCTCTGTACGTCGGGGGAGAGGTCACAATATGTGGTATTGGTTGCATACATAAAGTAATCGCTTCCACGATGAGAAACGGGCGCAGATCATTCGCACAAAGGCCCAGGTCGTCAGAGATGGATATCAGGAGCATCACGAGCAGATGCTGACCTAGCTAATGATACATTAAACCGTACCAAACTATAATTTACCCATTGAACAGGATAATAACGGTAGACCGCACGCAATCTCGCATTTTTCCTCTTGTAATCCGTTCAGGGTTTAGGGAAAGTTCGAGAATATCGATGAGGATGACGCGCTACGAACGCGAGCGATGGGTTTTGGATCAAAAGTTAGGTTAGGTTTACAAAATTTGCTAACTTTTGTAATTAACATTAAACTATTAATGCCACTATCATCACTAATTATTATTGGAAGGTTAATCAATAAATTTGTACTTAACTATTTCTGTGAAGTTCGGATAGAAAGACAAAGTGCGAACCAGGCACATTTGTGAGCGACGCCAGCGCCACCAGACGCGACGTAGGTACGGGGTAATAGCAAATGTGTAATTAAATTGTGAAACTATTGGGAAAACAAATCAGTCGGGGTGAATAAATAACCCACGATAAAGTTAAATTCGCGAGGTAACGTTCAGTAACAAGTTGCGACACGTCGGATTATACAAAGTGTCTAAAGTAGATTTATACTTTAATTCAATTTCAGTTCGGAACAGTTTCGAAATAAATTCTATTCCAGGATTTATTATTAATTATGTGATAATGAAATGAAATAAGAGAAAAAATGCACATTCAGTATGTGCGTTTGCGTTCGAAGGTTTAAAGCAGAGAAAGACGCGAAGGGGAAAATAATGGCGAATGTTTGGAAAGTCGAGACACCGTAGAGGCGGGCCGTTTGCAAATTTTCCTTAGTCGCTTAGTCGATGGCGCGCATCCCTCGTTAGGCGTTCTTCGTGCCGCAGCGTCACAACGCCGCCTTCCAAATATTCATGGTTTGCACAAAGAAATTGGAACTTAAACCTCAATTAGCATTCTTTGCTTCCTCGTCGTTTCGGCACGAACCAAGAGGGCATTTTGGAATCTTGGAGTCTTCGAGTTGAATAAATTGTGTTTTCATTCTGCATTGGTATCGAGTATTCATTTACAACGTGTAAGCTTACGCATTTATTTACGAACCGAAACGAATTTTAAGGTTATAAGCTTTAAATCTATTAAATCCCTAAAGCTAAACATTGAAAGTTATGTTTTTGATTGTTTTTTGTATTGGTAAACTTAAATTTTGGTAAAAAATACAAAATTATTTGTAAGGTTAAGTACTGAGTTGTATTTTACATTTTTATGCTTTTATATCGCAAATACAAGAGCGTGAGGTGAGACTTAAGCTTTCAGGTCATGTGTGAGGTGTTTGTGTGTAAATTTGTAAGAGTCTATAAAACACAGCTGCTGACAAAACCATGAACGCGTTACTTTATCGCTCGATTTTTTCTCGCACGAACATTTTTGGCTGTTTGTTGCTTTTTATTCGACGTAAAAGTTGAAAGTGAATGTAGAACCACATAAAGTCAAGGAATAATGTCATACATTTCAAGAATATGGCTTTTTACAGTATAAAAAGTTAATAATTTATGAGATTTCTTTAAATAATTTAAAGAAAAACGAAATGTTTTGAGTGGAAAATTTAATGTTTTTATCTTTAAATATACTTGGTATAAAGAAATAAAGGCATATATTGGTTTACAGTACATAAAAGTATAACTTTCAGGCTTAAAGATGCAATTTAGATCAATAAAATCGGTTATAATTTGAGGAAGTTATGGACGTTTTAGTAAATCATGTTTTTTGCTTTGGAATTGCAGTTTTGAAATTTGAAGTCGGCCATCATGGATTTTGACTAGTGTCGACCAATCACAACGCAGTATGACATGAACAACTATAATGGCCGACAGTCGTCACTCGTATTTTGATGTATTGTAAGTTGCATACGATAAAACTTTAAATTCAAATGAATATATAATTTTTTTGTTGTTTTTAATGAATTTCATTAAATTAAACCCGAAATACATTAAAATTAAATTATAAAACTAACATTTAATGTGTGTTTTGTGTGTTTTATTATTAATTGAACTAAAACAATGCGTAGGTATTGAGTAAAATGCACTTTTTTGAATAGAAAATAAACTTGAAACGAATATATGAAGTTTTAAATTGATTCCGATTGTGGTTGTATTTCCATATAAATGGATATTGTAAAATTCTATAATTGCCAGAAATAGATTGCTTCAATATTCGCGAATCCGCATTCTCGTTTTTGGTTTCCGCGCGCCTGGTTGCGGCTTCTGTTTTCACCAATTCTATACTTTGCTCATCACATTCAACACACAAAACGTGGTCACTGCCCGCTGGGCAATATCCACGAATATCGCATTGTTTCGTTTGTCGGCCTCCGCCGGCTGCTTCTGTTCGTCAGGGGCGGCAAAGCTTTTTTTGCCAAACCTTTGCCTGCGCGCCGTAAATAAACATACATTTTCATTAAAGTCGCAAAATATTCACATCACGCAATTACGTCGGATTTTTACGAGTCTTATCGATCCAGTTTGGGGCGCCCGCAAACGACGTCCACGCGTCCAAAAATGTTACACATGCCGCGAACCCGCGCCCGATTGACACAACTCCTGAATACTGAGCGATCTAATTTAATCTCGCGCAAACGATCATGAAAGGACGACAATGGATGGACGGTGATTTGATTCAATCGCCTCGGATTTAGCTTCACTTTGCTTTGTTCGGCTTTAAAAAATTTCAACGTATTTATCAGTTTTTTTTATGGTAAAGTTGCTTGTGTTTATTGTTTAACAAAAAATCAATGCGTGGACGATTAATTAGTTCATTTATCATTCAAAACATTAAAAAAATATTAATTTTTATTTTGAATAACATTCATTTAACGTATGCAACTTTTTATACACCAGCAAAAAACTTATTTTACTAAAACTTTAATAACTTTTCATAGAATTTACCGATTTTATTGTTCTTGGTTTTGTTTTAAAGCCAATAAGTTTATACTTAATAATGCAATAACCAATTCTTAGCCAATTAAAGGATTATACAATATTTTTGAATATTATTTGGATAAAATTTATTTTTTTCTTATTTTTTCTGATAAAAGTGGTACACTTTGTGTAAACCATTATTTTATTAGGTGTTACCTTATGTTGTTGCTATGACAACGTCCAGTATATAATAAATATGAAATATGTGAGAATTCCACTCAATTCCGAAGCGAGCAACGAGTTCGTCAACATGATGCCGCTCGCTCGCTGAAATGAGACAGGTCGAATTGAGTTGAGATCTTTGCGTCCCTTCGAGTCATTCACGTATTCTGGTATTCATATCCCAGGGATGTTTACATAAAAAAGTATGAATTCGTCCACGGGCATATTAATGCGATGTCGA
>JARJDS010008006.1:0-42321 GCA_030264155.1 Atheta pasadenae
TGAGGAGATGAGGAGATGAGGAGATGAGGAGATGAGGAGATGAGGAGATGAGGAGATGAGGAGATGAGGAGATGAGGAGATGAGGAGATGAGGAGATGAGGAGATGAGGAGATGAGGGATCATAAATATTACCGAGTATATTGTAATTTATAAAAGAGATGCAAATACTCAAGGTTACCATTAGTTTTTAATCAGCAATTATTTGAGTACGAGGAAATACTCGTCGCACTAAATCAATTAGAGGAAGTATAAGATAATAATAGGAACGGAGCGGGTTTAGGGAGAATTATACCGAGATATAACACGAATTCCTGCCAATATGTTGAAATCGACAATTGAAATTCCGCGTCAGAATCACCTGCTTTGCCCCCCTTCCCCCATCTCTGTTCAACTTGAAATCTATCGCCGTCGTCGCAATTAACCTACAATTAAACGTGATTTGTCATCCGCAATCGGATTGATCTGCATTTGCACATAGTGCATGCACACTAGTTAATTTGGTATATTGCACGCTCTGGAGGTGCATACGTAATATAATCCTGTTGTTGTATAATTAATTTGGGAGATATTTTAGTACTAAGTGCATTAATTAAGTTAAATGCTGCGTGCATAATATGCAATATACATTAACATATACATTGACATAGATTAGTGTTTATTATTTTGTTTTGATGTTATCTGCTATTGTAGATTTGTTTTAATATTTATGTTGTGATAATGATGAGATTGAAAGTAGATTGGGGAGATGTGGTTTTGAAATTATTATTTTTTTTGATTTGGATCGTGATTGGATTAATCTAAGATTTTAGTAGACGATGCGCAAACACGATCACGAGCAGTACTGACAAACCATAAGTAAACTTGCGTTTCTTGTACATTTTCGCTTCGGATGGAGGAAATTTTGTATTAAACCGATGTCGGCTCTGTAATGTCGACGCAACGAAAAGTATATCCAAGTATTGGCAAACAGCGGAGCAAAGTTTAAGATTCTACAATCAACAACGTTTCAATATGTATTAGAAAACTATACGTTGACTGAATAATATTTACTTTGGAAATTGTATTTTCATATGATTGCATCAAATATTTGTTGGGTTTGATCAAAAATATTTACAAAAAATTAAAGTAAACTTTTTCGTGTTTTTTAACATTAAAACACAAAAAATTGGTATTTCTGTTTATTATATCAAAAAATTGTTTAAACAAAAATTGTTCAGAATTAAATTGTCTACAAATTAGCTTAATAACATTTTTTGATAGAACTCACCAATTTCGTTAAAATTGCAATAAAAGATTGACATATTATGCCAACACATTAGTATTTTACTGATTATTGACACAAAAACTCTAAAAACTGCTATAAATAATAAAAATATCAAAAAATTATTTAAATAAAAATTGTTCAGAATTAAATTATCTACAAATTATGTTAGTAACATTTTTTGATAAATCTCACCAGTTCTACAATAATTACCAAAAACCGTAGACAATTATTATACAAATATATACAAAACTTAATATTTTTTATGATTATTAAGTATAAACTTTGTAAAGCATAAAATATTTAATAATAAATTACCAAAAGAACGTAATACTGCGAAGTCATACCTAAGTTAAAGTTTAATTAATCATTCCTATCAAAAGCAGAGTTTAATTACTTTAATATCGTAGTGATTGGCACATCGATTTTGTGATGTTTATGCGTCTCATCCTTTCCCCCATAACACAAATCCAAGATATGATACGCAATCAAAAACTAATTAACATTACTTCACATCATCAAGCGACTTAGTAGTTTTGCAAAATTTATTACCCATAAAATGAAATATTATAATAGTTTTACTGTATTTGGTTTCAAGTTAACGCAAATAAATCGACTCTATTGTTTTCTATAACTCTAACTACTACTCCGCACTGCCAATCAATAAAATCATTAAAATTTAATTACAACTCCACAAATAAAATGCTTTATTACAAAGCACGAAAATCATGTAGCGTTATTTGTGCTTTAAATTTTATTTATTCCAATTACAGGCACTATTCAATTATTTCTAAAATTAAAATTACCCACAAACAGTAAATTGTAAAGTTTCGCATTTAAATTAAATTAAAACAAATAGGTAATTTCGATATTAAGTTAAATGAAACGAAATGAATAAAATAAATAACATAACATAAAACGAGAATTAAAATGAAAATACGAGGAATCCGGGCGTGGAATTCCGGAATTGTTGAAGGACGCAGGTCCAGAGAGTTCAATCGAGCATGCAAAACGAACGGTGAATAAAAAGGATAAAGGACTCTAGTGGACATTGGACCGTTTTCATCGCTTTGGTCATGCAAACGAACGAATGAATCGCTTGCAGTGTTGTTACCAACTCGAGTCGACTCAACAAAACCACTCACATGACAAAGTAGGCAAAAACACAACGTGAGTAGCTTTGAATTGACATACAACTAACGCCATCTGTTGTCAGAAAAATTAGTTTGTAATACAGTAAACCTGTCAACGAAAGTTTAATCGTTGTAGAATAGAAAATCTACCAAACGCATTAATGCCAAAGAATAAATGCAAAACTTGCAAACTTTGCAAACTATCCAGAGTTCTCGGGAAGGATCGCATGAATAATGCAAGGCGACTAGACGTGCGCCAGAACTAAGAGCTATTAGCAGTAGTACTTACGAAGAACGTGGAGGAGACAAAAGTCGTGATGAGTTAAGTAATAAATGACGAAACGTTAACAAACCAACGGGGACTCGTTGGCCCCCGATGGGCGATTCGGGAATTTGAAATTTGAATTCGACGTTTGACATTTAACACACCTACCAATGCGTTTTATAGGTTAAAGTGGTCCGAAAGAAACGAAGAACATTCATTAGTCATGTCTTCTTTTGATGTTTAAATTCGGAAAGTTTTTGAATGTCATTGAAAGCAAATAAAGAATTAATGACTCGCTGTGAAGTTAAATGTCGAGCAAGACAATTGGAAAACTTGTTTAATTATTTACGGAAATAAATTTAAACTATGTATTTGAGTGAGTATTACTAACAATTTGTTTCATTATTAAAAAAAATTAAACTTAGTAGAAAAAGTTCCACATTTTTGATGAAAATGAATAGAAAATTGCGATTTAAAAGAAATTGGTGAGTTGTATCAAAAAATGTTAGTAAGAAAAAATGTTAATAATGTTATTATAAACAACTTTTGTTATAAACTTTTTTGATATTTTATTTATTTATAGCAGTTTTTAGTATTTTTGTATAAAAAAATCAATAAAAAACTCAAGTGTGAGTATAAATTGTTTATGCTTTTTTGCAATTCTAGTAAAACCGGTGCTATTTATCAAAAAATGTTACTAACAAAAATTGTAGATAATTTAATTTTGAACAACTTTTGTTATAAACATTTTTGGATATTTTCAATATTTATAGTAGTTTTTATTGTTTTTGTCTCAAAAAACACATTGAAAACTTTAAGTTTAAATTAAAATTGTTGACTTTCTACAAATTTGACCAAAATTGAGGCGTTTTTCAATAAATGTTACTTAAATAAATTATAGAGAATTTTATCCCCTCTAAATTTTATTATAAACATTTTTTATTATTTCAATTATAAACAATAGTTTTCACTGTTTTTGTGTAAAAACCAATAGTCTCTCTTAGTTTGTAACATTAATTTTTTAAATATTTTTATTGATATTTTATCCTTTTAGAATTTATACAAATTTATCGATAAAGTCTGAGTGTTGCCGTCACTGCCATTGTCCGTCGAAAGCAACGCGATCAATTTGACGTTCGTCATTCGTGCGTTGTTCGCGCATTAATTCAACTTAGCAAACTAAACGTATTAACGAAGTTTGCGAACGCGACAGCGAACGAAGCGCGACTTTATTAGTTTGCCCAGCGCACACACCGAACTATAATATCCACGATAACTTTAATGTGATGATGTGACATTGGGTTTATTATTAGTTTCCCTGCCAATCTCCCTGGCACAAAAGACGCAGGTAACTCAAACGTAAACTTATCGTTCGTCATTGGTGCTGCCAACACGTCCGCCGCCTCCGCACAATGTAAACCACCCAAAGTGCACGACATTGTTTACTTATTATAGTGGTTAGAAATTAAATATTCCCTCACCATAAACAATTCTCAACATAAACGTCAAAATTCACCCAAAAAAAAATAAAGAAACCTATTTTTTTCGAGATGAAAATAATTTGATGGTTGTTTTATCAAGATTTGTGATGAAATCTTTTTTATCGGCATGCCAAAACACATAAAATCTACCCTAACAGCAACCCTTAAACCAAATTTGTTGCTTTATTACAAGCTGCAGTCACTCTGAGCTCACTATTGCGCATATTTCGCATAAAAAATTTAAATGACAACCATTTTCAACCGTTATCCTTTGCGTCTTGTCCTGTTTTTATGGTTATGTTTTGTTACCTTGATTTTTATTGCACCTAACAAATTTTTCTTTGTATTTTACAAGTTTTTCTTTACAAGTGAAAGTAATTGGAGTAGGTGAAGAAGTGAAGGATGAAGGACTAAAGGACGAAAGATAAAGTGTAAGATTCAAGTGAAAGTTGAAGTCTTCGACATCTCGAACAACTCAAAACTCATTCCGTTTTAATCGGGGGGAGGGGGTTGGTGGTTGGGGGTGGTTCTTGACTTTTGACTTTTGATATCGGTAAAAGTTCTCAACACTTTAAACTTTAAATTATCGTTTAAGTTTCATTGTTTTCATCACAAAAACAAAAGAATTTTTGTAAACAAATCTCTAACATTGATGTTTTGTTTCAGATCAACGTAAACAATGTTATGAAATGATGAAGTCTACGATCCTACATCCTTATGAACACGTGACAATTTTTCGAGGATGTCGTCTGATGAATGCTCGCCATGCCGCCCTCACGGCAGCAATTTATACTCTGGTAAATTTAAATTTTTTTAGTAGTTTTTTGTTTGTTGAGTTTTGTTTTAAACCTGATTTGTATCTGATAGGCTCTGAGTGCTTGTGATGTGTGCTGTCGCAACTGACGCAAGTTAAATTAAAACGCCGCCGCCGCCGCTCTGCTGTGTTGCAAATGTTTGCTGTAAAAAAGCGCGGAAACTTTATACATGAGCAATCAAACACTGGCTTGTTGCGGGTGTGCGTGTGTGTGTTAACGCGTTCGTGCATGTTTCGTTCATCAATCAGATAAATTGGATCGACGCGTTAATCCAACCGCCTCCGTGTTGGCTGACCACGGCGCAACACATTTCCGCTGCTGCGTTTGCTTCTCTCGCCCAGCAGGAAGGAACTATTGGCTGTCAATCGCAGCTATCGCGCGCAATGGTGATGTGATTCTTGTATCTGCACAGAACTGTTATTATTTTATTAACAACAAATAATAATAATATTGTTTAAGTTAAATAGTATTATCTTGAAGCGTATTATAATACACATGTAGCTTCGTAACATAGGCAACACATTATGCAGCAAAAAGTAGATTTTACAGCGCACTGATTTGGCAGTGCGCATGCGCATTGACTACAAGTGACGATGTCATTTATATTGACAGCTGTTAATATGTTGTGCGCAGTTGTGCAATGTTGTGCAATATTGTGTTAGTTATTGTGTTTAATTTATAATAATAACTTTGATCGGCGGTAAAACAGTTAAAAAGTGTATTTCGACACTTCCTTGTGCTAGTAGACAAGCAGGTGAGTTCAAAACGCAACAAAATTAGTGAATTTTACCTACCGCCAAGTCAGTAACGCGTGCAACACTAGCAGGCTGTGAAAACACTTTTGAATCTAACGATAAAACGTTATGTATCATTCGTCGAATACATTTTTTTTAAATTTGAGTTAAAAACTTGTAATGCATGAAATTTTAAAACATTGAAACGTTCTGACCCTATTGGGAGTGGTATAAAATTTAAAAATACCTACCACCATTTGCATATTCACGTATTCATGGTCTTGAGAAGTTTTTGCTTTGTTGTGTGTTGCAAAATAAACGTTAAGAACATTTGCTCTTCGTGTCTATTTTATGTACGAAAATTTCCCATCTTATACATTAAAATATTCATTGTTTTTTTAAACTCGAAATATTTATAAACAGTACTTAATAAATAAATATTTTATTATTTAGCCGCAACATCATTTTAATTTAATGTGTTGCTTGTTAAAATGTAAAAAAACAAAAGACTATTGTTTGATAAAACAATGAAATTGAACAGAAATGGTAAAACATAACAAAATAAAACAAAACACAAACATGTTGCTCGTTGAATATTTCATTAAAATAATAAATTTTGTTTTTATTGCAGAATATTTCGATACTGGTGGTACTCCTCTACAGCTGGCGTATTGGGGTGAATATTAAGAAGTACGCAAGTTTAGAAGATGTTTATTATGGTAAGTAAACATTTTTTTAACTTTATTATTTTTTTCTTCTCCTTACCCCCCTACTCATTTTTCCTTTTTTTCCGAATTTACCTAACATTTTTTTCACCACTGTTGTTTCTTGTTGATCATTTTTTTTTCGATAAACTTTCATTTAGTTTTTTTTTATTAAAAAAAATCTTAAACCTTGCAGCACTATTGCTTGCTTATTTTATATCAAGTTCTACATTTATTGTCTATATTCACCTTGGCGTTCTTCCTTGTTCTCTTGTGTATGATACTTGAAAAAGCCGTGCACATTCTCTTGGCGCATCCATTTGCAATCACCGACATGGCCATCGGCAAAAATACGAATATGGAAATCTGCGCGCGAGTGGCAAACGACTGCACTTTAAGAAACTCGTTGAGTTTGCCGCATGAAAGCAGGAAGGAAAGTATGGCAAGTAAAAAAGAGTTTGCCTGCACTCGGCGGCGTGTTTGTGCAGAGTGCCGGAGGGAAAACCGCGCGCGGGAAACTCGTAAAAATATTATGTTCATGCACACACCAGCGCAATATAACTCAAGTGCTTGCTTGCTTTCTTTTATACACCGTGTACGCACCAAAACAATGAACTACGTGCGCTATTTCGTTCGGTTGTTATATTCACAATAAACACCGTTATTTGACGCTTGCTTCAACACTTTGTATTTGAAATATGGATGAGTGGTGTGGGGTGAATAAGAAGTAAAAGTAGGGGTAAAAGAAAGTTCTATTTTTCTTGTATATGACAGATAAACACTGCACGGAGGGGAATGCACGACTGCGGCATATATAGACATTAAAGAATGTGAAGGGATGAAAAAAAATTAGATGCACAAGAATGCAATGCAAAAAGTTTGAATATGTGGAAAAATGTTTGGATATATTATTTCTCCACTCCTTTCATTTCTAAATTGTGACTAAACCAAAAATCTTAGAACTATAACCAAAAAAGCATCTGGTAGCTGATTAAATTCTCTATAAATTAATATAAATCGCATATACAGGGTGTTTCCTGCAATTTTATAATTTAAAGTTAAAATTGCGTTTTTGTTACGTAGCTATATACAAAACTGATCAAGCTGATAAATTCCAGTTATATATATCCTAAGAATGTGTTAACAACCATATTTTACAGTTACGGTTGTTAATTGTATCGTTGCGCACTTGCTTACTTTTGTTTCACTTTCCACCCCCGAACCAAAGCATTCATTCATTGTCTGCTCACGAAGCACTAACTAACCAACTGAGACTATAAATAGTTATTTAGACGTGGTGCATGCACGCGATGCTAATTTACACTCCTAAAAACCAACCCCAATGGGGTAAAAACCACGAAGCGCGACAAAAAACCTAAACAAACAAAAAAAGTACAAAAACACTGCACTAAAAAGTGCAACCATTCATTAGTCCTCAAAAAGTCGAAAATAAATAAATTAAAATTCAACCCTTATCATGCTTAGCAATTTACAAAATACAAAAAACATGAATAAATTTATTTTTGGTGAAAAGTTCAAAGTTCAACAGTTTTGAATGGTTACGTTTGGGTTTATGTTCTGTGTCGGTATTTATTTTACACCCCCCACAAAAAATATATAATAACACTTGAACGTATAGCGTTATTTGCAAATAATCGCAAATGCACCCGAAAGATAAACGCAATAAAACACATTGCTGCAATGCGGCCGCCGACCACACGCGCAATAAGAAGCGAGAGTGGATTATGTTCATAATTCATTCGCTTTTATGGCCATTGTGCTAATTAAAACGCATAAATAACGTCTCATGTTGGGGGGTGGTGCGACAGAAACACGTCATTCGTTGGCGGCCAAACCTGATGCAATAAAACGTTGTTGCACATAGAGAAATATAAAACCAACACGTTTCCATTTGGTTTTGCATGTCTGCATGCAATTGTTTGCAATTTATACAATCGGGGTTGATTACCAACAAACATTAATGTTTTCTAGGTGTAAATGACTTTATTACATATTTGGTACGAAAACAGAACACCGTATTATGCTAAAAACATTATAGAGTTTTGTAGGTTAAAAATGACTACTAACGTCACCTATCAGTGAGTAGCATTGTAGTGGCTATCGCCATTTTTTACAAGTAAAAATTTGTATGTTTCGGTGTAAAATTTCTTGTTTTATGTAACAAAAATGTTTGTTGTGTGTTTCAGGTGTGCAAATTGCCTACTTTGCAATAATCGGCACGCAATTGTTTATGATTGTGTTGAGCGCGTTGCTATTGATTGGCATTTACAAGGTAAGTCCATTATTTACTCAATAAACGTTAAAATTCAATACATTTCAATTAATTTCTAATAAATATTTAAATTAATTTGAATAACTTGGAAATTATTTTCAAACGTTGACGTTTTGTATCTACGCATTTTATTATTATTTATATAACATTATGCTAAATATGATAATTTTCCGCGCGGATGGTTTACATATTCAAAATGTATAAATATATGTACATTAAATCAAAACAATGGGATAATTCGCGTAATGCGCGGGTAATATTATGTGATATGTTTGCATTTGTAATTTGCAATTTACAATTTACGAAATGGAGATTGTAATTTATTTTCATGAATATATCATGAGTTTGTCAAAGTAATCGTGGTTGAATGGGGTGGGTATGTGTGAATGTAGGTGGTGAACATTTTCGTTTTGTTTATTGATTAATTTAACCACGAGCAATGCGGTTTTAAAGCAGTGGAATTAGCTATTGGGGTTGGCATGCGCAATTGCGCGATTATTGTTTGTGTTTGATTTAATTTAAAATAATTTTGGTTGGGGTGGTAATTAAAATCTAATAGAGTTTATTTTATTGATTTATATTCAGTTTAAAATTTATATTTATGTGGCTTAGGGGTTGATTTTTTAGCATATTTTTGATATTTTTTAGTAATTTCCATAAGAAAAATAATTGGTTTTTGATTTGTTTTACGTTTTGGTAAATTGTTACTAAACTAAAAGTCGTAGGATAAAAATTAAAAAAGTATTTGATAGACGAATACATTTTTTAGATGTTAGATAATGTCTTAAAATATATTCATGCAATTTTGTCTTCTGGCATTGTTTTTTCGTCGGTCCTTGAAACTTTAATTGTCAAAATCGCATCCAAACTTTTCGGTACGTTTGAGGTCGAGCATCCCGCCGTCGATGATGGTATTATATACAGTTTTTAACTTTGGAGTTTTTAATTAAAAAACGTTTGCGTCTGCGAATCTATATATTCTTTTAGTCGCGCGAGCTTTTGCGGTGGTACAATGCGCGCTCTAATACCAAGAATCTAAAAAGCTTGGTTATAACCAGCATCCACCTCTCGACGCTTGCTTAAAAAAAATAACGCCACGTTGCGAACGGCTTAAAGTTTAAAGCTCTTCTCTCCTTGCGAAAAAAATATACAGCAACGCAATGCACGAAGTGATGCTAAAATTTATTAAGTTACTCAACAAAATAAAATAAAATGCAACGCAAAATTTAACCAAAAAAGTATTATTCGAAATGTGTGTTCATAGATGGCGTTGGAAGTAAAAAAGCTTAAAGTTTTAGAATTTACGACAAGCTAATCATGTTTTATTATACTGATGATGATGATGATGACACAACTTAAATCGGATAAATTGGCAAAAAGCTCACTTGCGCTTTTGTGCCGAAAGCGCATTCATCAATTTCAAGTGCTGAAATCCTTTGAGAGTTTCATCATCGCACTAGCAAGTTTGACCTTTGCATTGATACAAAACATTGTCTGTGATATGTTTTTTTTTTTGAGTTTTCATCATCGGTTTCTCATTTGTTCTTTCATTTTTCTTTCCATTGTGTGAGTGTTTTGTACTCCAGCCGGTAATTGTATCGACAAGCACGATGCAACGCATGTGCCTGGGGAATGGCAAAAAAATGTGACACAATTTATTGCTAAATAAATTGATGCTCGCATCTCGCTCGTGGGGAATAACGGATAATAATGGTAGATGATCCTGCGGGTATTTATACTGGTTAAGGTATATGATTTTTTTCAAAATATTCCAAGCACGCAGCACAAATATGTTTCATTGTTGCGATGACAAGCGTGAATGTGCTATATATCATTTTGTCATTTTTTTGAATTAAGGATGCTGCGGACGTTAAGAATGACGAATGAGGGATGGAGTAAAGTGGAAAATATTGGATGAACATTTTAAACTCAATTTTTAAAAAATTAAATTTTTAGTTTTTGGTTTATTCTACGTTTTTTTAGTTTTATTATTAAACCGGAAGATGTAGAATAATAAATAAAAAAACATCTAATAGCTGATTAAATTTGCTATTTATTAATGAAATTACTGTATACAGGGAGGTGCAAATTACTTTGTACCTTGACGATAAAGCTCGAACTTGTTTAGTCGTGCAGTTAAAATATTTGGATTTATGATTTTATTTATATTTTATAAAATTGTGGTTAAACTAATAAGGTTAGAAAAAAAATTAAAAAATGATTTGATAGTTGAATAAATTTTCTACACAATAGTATTAATTATTTTTATAGGGTGTGATCAGAAACTTTATAACTTGATATTAAACTTTACTTTATATTTTTTATGATCAAAATATTTGTTTGCGAAACAATAACAATTTTTTTGAAGATAGTTTTTTTTAATATGTTTTATGTTTTTTGTCACTATCAAAACACACAAGCTCTAAAAAAACCTAACGCATCGGAAGCAAGGTCGGAAGGACGTCGTTTCAGCATTCTAGTAGATCTGGTAGAGTCCTGCGCTTTTTCCCCGAATGTGAATAATGCATAATTCAGGTTTTAACACCTCGATCCTGCAATACATACACCACCGACGTGTATTTCCCTCGAGGTTATTCCTACCTCTTCAAGGATTTCGTCCTTGTGCTTCTTGTCCTACTCTTTTTTATTTACAATTCAATGTCTGATACCTCACCACTCGTTTTCGTCAATTGTAAGCTTCAAGACTAAAAACTTTCATTGCTTTCTCTGTTATTTTTTGAGGTTAAAATAACCGTAACCTAAAAATTATATAAAGGTTAAGTACATTTTGTGGTTAGAGTCGCTTAGTTATTTTTAAACCTTCCGAAGTTTTTACAACACTTTGTATCTTATGTGTCTAGTGTTTTGTTAAACCTTTGATTGGCCTGTTTGAGATACGAGTAGTATTTTGGGATAGAAACTCGATAAAAATACAACAAAAAATATATAGAGAATGGCAGGAAGCAGGGAAAAGTACGGAAACGAAGGCGCGATTGCGTATGCGTCTCGGGGGATAAGGGATGCTTTCGTGTTTTATTAGTATTTGCTAGGCAGCGTCGTGGTGTTTGAAGTGCCGAAAACGGAAGTTCAAATGTGATCGCAAGCGAATGGAAAACGCACACGAAAACCGAATTGGTTTAGATGCGATGGTTGGGTAATACATTTGGGGGTATTTTTGGCGAGGGTAATAAAATATAAAAATTGAACAAGCAAACAATCAAATTTATTGATGGGATATAGGAATAGATGAACTCAATTTTTATTCAAAATAGTTTTCTGTGGTTGAAAATAAATGAATAGTTTAAAGAGAATGAATTTTTTTTTATTTTTTATGATTATGGATAAACTAATAGGGTTAGAATAAATATTAAAAATGCATTTGATAGCTGAATAAATTTTGTATAAACTAGCAAGGTTTATTTATACAGGGTGTTGATAAAATTGACGTTAAAGTTTATTAAACTGTGTTTTTGTAAAACTAAATGAATTGTAGACTTCTTCAGTTTATTAAAAAAAATAACTTTTTGTTCTCTTATCCCTTCGATACCGAGGTATTTTCATCTCATTTTCTATTTTGGCTTGTAAGTCCACGCAATCTTTTTTCCAACGGGTAAAACCATCCGATAACGAAAATATAGATGGAAATGTAAGTCCGTCAGCTTATTTACTTATAGTGGAAGACCTTTCGTAGCTTTTTGCTTCCTTAACATTTTTTTGTGATTCAATTTTTCGTCTTTTGTGAAATTTCCGAGGCACAAAACCGAATAATGTGACTAGGAAAGCTCATTTTGGTTTTTTGTTCATGCGAATTTTTATAACCATAAAAAATTGGAATGAAAATAATTTGCATGTGACAATAGAAGGAAATGCTAATCACAATCACAGTTGATCGAATTATCCTTGGCGCGAACATGCAAGAAAAAAACTCGCAATGTTCTTTCAAGATGAGATTTTTTTTGGGTTTTCACACACAAATTTTCATCGTCAACGTTTTTTCAGTTTTCTATTATATTCTTGGCGCAGCACTCGCGTTCGTGACTTTCTAAAAGTTTGCTTGTTCGGCTTTCGCGTTGACGCGCTGGACCGGTGCGCGTAAAAGTTTTCTTTCTTTTTGGCGTCGCACAATCACGACGCTTTCTATCTATATCTATCAGTTCGCGGGTTCGCGCACAGCCGAACATGATTATATTATCATGAATGGGCGAATAAACGGAATGAATTTACGTGTCGGGCGCTCAAGATGTGGGATTCTCAGGACGAAAAGATGGAATATGAGAAAAATGGAAAAGCACGTAGGAACGCCGGAAACTTTACGAGCCGAATGAAGAAAAATGTGTGTTATCACTGGAATAGAAAAGTTGCGATGGTAATTTAATTCCTGCAGCACACAAATGTTTTAATCAATTATTTTGTTCATAAAGTTTTCGGGGTATAACTAAAAAATATTAGAAATTCGATAAACATTCAACGCATCATTGCCCGACTTCCTTTAACTTCAGCTTCAGCACCTTTTTGTTGGGTTTCCTGCGAAAAACTACTTGGAAAAACTTTAAGTCTGGACTAGGATTACTAAAAGTCCAAGAGTGCGCAAAAATCCTGGAAGGAATACTCAGGATTGGAAAGCGTCGGACCTGAAACTTACATCTTCGTTCGAAGTCCGTTTAGTTTAGACTTTTTTTTGTCAAACGAAGGAAAGAGTTTTATGTCCGTAACTTTACGAGTCGTACGCATTTTACGACTGTACGACGTTTTACACTCACAACTGAATTTTCAATGCTAACCAATGCAAACCAAGAAAATATTAGCGCAAACGTCAGAAATTACGAGTTGCATTTTTTATGGAAATTTAATTTCATCTCTCGGGTCATTTTTATGACGGATGAATAATAAAATATATGTTTTTTAATATTTTTATGGTAGTTTGTTATACCTACATATTTTATGCATCTGCGTAAAAAAAATCATAAAACTTATTTGTTTTTTTTTAATTTTTTCAACAAAATATTAAATTTGAGGTTTCGGTAATTGAATTTCAAGTCTAATGTATGCAGTTCCTGGGAACACTCTGTATAAGTAATTAGAAGCAAATTGTAGCAAATTTAACCAGCTGTGAAATGCTTTTTTAAATTTTCTTTTAACTTTTTTAGTTTAATCATAAAATTAAAAAATGTTGGAGAAAACAAAAATTAAAAATTTAAGACCTAAAAAACTTTATGAAGTTTTATTTATTTTTTCAAGTTTTTATTAACACCCTATATAAATAAATTTTGCCAATTAATAGAGAATTTAAGCAGTAATCAACTGATATTTTAATGTTTATTCTAACCCTTTTAGTTTAACCACAATCGTTAAAATTGTAAACAACATTTTAGGATTTGTTCATAAAAATGGAAATTTTTTCATATACATTTGGTGTTTAATGTCAAAATATGGAATATGTTATTAAAAATTTGATAACCATTTATTCCATTTATATTCCTATATTTATTTATTAACAAAATCCCGTACTCGGAAATGCAATTTCATGCATTCACTGCAATTCTATGAATTTAATTTTCCTTTTTTTAATGAAATATAACAAAAAATTTAATCTATCTGCTATCCAATGCAAATATAATGAACTTGAATGAAAAACTCGCACAAAATAAAAGAACAGACAAAAACTATGCCGAGAGAACATTGAAAATTGACACAATGTGCATCCTTTCAACTGCAATATGAGCAACGAACCTAACCAAACAAAATAACAACAAAATCGTCACAAAAAACGCCCAGCACGCCGCTATTCTTTTACGCAATTTTTTTTCTCGCTTTGTTTAAATTATGCAAAGCTTTTTGTTTCGCAATGTCTGCAGCGTAGTTTATCCAATTTGTGTATGCATTACAGCAGCACACAATAAGAATGTAGTGAAGAAAGTATCACGGTGCAGCGAACGAAATACGAAATAAATTTAAATACGTTGACAGAAAATGTTAATTTTCGCAATTGTTTTTGCGTACTTTTTGTTTTGTATGAGTGCGAGTGAGACAGGGGAACCAAAATAACAAAACTTGTTTCTTTTAAAACAAAAATTCGTCGTTGATTGGTGCACTTGTTTCAAACTGTTTAATAGTTAACCTAAAAGTTTCACTTTAAACCTGTTTCGTGAATTGCAAACAGATTTCAATTAAA
Source organism: Atheta pasadenae (assembly GCA_030264155.1). Taxonomy (NCBI): domain Eukaryota; kingdom Metazoa; phylum Arthropoda; class Insecta; order Coleoptera; family Staphylinidae; genus Atheta; species Atheta pasadenae. Next base: position 14,859 of record JARJDS010008006.1, read on the forward strand.
GTGAGTTATAATGTCAGTGACGTTAATTACCAAACGGTCGCCGCTTGAAATTTAATTATCCGTGGAAATAACGGTTAGGGCGCCCCAAGTAAAGTGGGCGTAAACGCATAACAATTTGCGTCTTAATTATGTCCACTGCGTCTCTTACTCGTCGGTATTAAGTCGTTTCACCCACACGCGATTCCACTTAAAACACTTAAAACTCTTAAGCTTTTATTGCTTTGGTTTGTTGTGACTTTTTACGTTAAATTCCAAAACATTACCATTTGACTACTGCGACGACGACGTCGACGAACGGTTTTTGTGTTTTTATCGTTTGTGCTTTTCAAGTCTAAATACTCCCAAGAGGACGATGCGATATCTTTCTTGCAGTAAGTCTTGAGAATCTTGCGAATTGCATTCCGTCGTCGGACGTTGATTAGCCCACGTAGGGTAGTATTTTAGCAAGACGAGCGCACTAAATCGACGCGCGCGAGGAGATAAGCGCTTTGGCAAATTAAACGACGGCGGCGAGTTTGCCACCCAGTTTCTTCGATGCGGGTCTTTGAAAATCGATGCGACGTTTGCAAATTGTTAGTGTAGGTATAGATGCGGAACAAATGAGATGGATATTCGATTTAAAATAAATTGGATGTGCTTACAATCGACTAGAAATATCTGTAATATTTTTATTCGTTTGCGCACTCCTTTGGCTTTTGAGCCACGCTGCCCCACTGATGACGGACAAACTTTAACCCCTTATATGCAAACCTCTCGAATTGCTCCACTGCATGCATGTTGAAACTTGTTCGTTTCGTCCGGCGAGTCGTTGTTTCAATTGTTTTTTAAAAATTTTTTTTTTATATTTCATTGCATTCAACCCTAATTTGCATAACAGTAAGTGTCCAGGACTCGCCGACTAAACACGTAAATCAAGCATTTCACTATTTTTCTAGCGAATCCTTATGCGGCATCGAAAACTTTCATCTTGCAACTTACACTCTAAAAAAGCATTTGATAGTTGATTAAATTCTCTATGACTTACTCACACTTATTTATACAAGATGTTGTCAGAATCTTTATAATTTAATGTCTAAACTTCATACAATTTTTTGGTGAAATTTTACTTTCTTTTTATTTTCTTACACATTTTATAAGATTGTGAGTAAACCAAACTAGGTAGAAGGAAAATCAAAAAAGCATCTGAAAGCTGTTTAAATTCTCTACAAACTAGTATCTACTAGTTAAACATGGTGTTGCCAGAATCTTCATACTTTAACATTGAACATCTCAACATTTTAAAACAATTTTTTTTCTGTAGTAATGCAAAATTTTATTATACATTAAACATTTATTTGTTTACAACTTCCTCGATAAAAAATAAAGTACATATGATTTTATTAGTGTTTATTTAGCCACACGCACGTTTGTTTTACGTTTATGCCACGTAGGCAGACGTTGCGTTGTTTCCTTAAGAATCGTATTACCTTGTACTCAAGGTGCCACAAGAAAAATACACTTCAGTGACTACCGACTCTCCGAGTCTCAATATCCACTTACTTTCCTTTGCTTCTGGTGGCTGCTGAGCCTGCCACGTCGTTGGTTTCCTTCCGTTTGTGCAAATACTTGCGTGTTTAAACAATCGCGTATTGAAACAAGTGAAATAATACACTCTAGCGCGGCGAGGATATTCGGAAAATCAGCGAACTCGAGAAATCTTCTACGAACATGAAAGAAAACGCGTAAAAAGGAGCAGCGAAGATACACACAAGTCCTGCGATGCTACGGTTTATTATTGTTTTCTTCTCAAACACACTTCTTTGACTCTTCGCAATCTGTTCGTTTCACTTTGAGCTTCATTTTCTGTATCTACGCAGGAGTTGATGTATATTTTCTGGTTAGTTTACACTTAAAAATAAATATAATCACCTTAGTAATGTGGAAAAAAGGTTATTTATATAGGGTGTTGTCAGAAACTTCATCCGTTGGCATTAAAGTTCCCAAAAAAAAATTGAAAACTTTATTTGTTGATACACAACATGTCTGATTGTTAATTCCATTACCACATTAACAAATGACAAACGAGTAATTAATTTGAAGCATAATGTACATCCCTGATAATTCCCCGAGCGTAAATATCAATCTTCAAAGTAATGTACCACAACATTACAACTAGTATGTAGCAAGAGCATGAATCTAATGAATATATTACATGAGTGGACAAATGTTGCTTTCATCTTTCATACTCAATGTGAATATGTCACAGAAACACAGCTTTAACTAGTAAATTAATTGAAGTATAATATTATAATTGTATTAATGTCATGTTGTACTACAAATTAACTAATTAGAGCTAACAATGTTGATATATAATTTCTGCCTGCATTTTGTGGGCTTGTTTTTAAATATACAAGTTGACTATATAGATATTTAATTAAATGCTGCGAATGAAATCAGTGGACAGACGGGGCGCAAAAAATTCTTTGCAAGTGTCTGGAATGTTAGCACAACTCTTTGCTTTCTCTGACAACTGTGTTAACCCAATTAAAACGCGTTGGAACAACTTTTCAGCCGAGTTGTTTCGTTGATTTTGATGTGTTTGCTGATGTTTTGAATTAAAAGCTTTCAGACCATAATGAATTGACAAGTATTTAGAGATTGTGAATTTTTTTGGTTGGTTTATTAATTAAGTATGCAAAAAATATTTGATTTAATAAAAGGCATGGAAATATTTCAATTTATTGAAGTTTTTTATACGCAAGAAACAAGATTCATCTAGAATTTATCTCGATTTTTTTTGAGAATTATAAATTATAGAACCTAGGGGATGTTGGGCTTTAAGTTGGGTACATAAGGTTCTTGATATGAACGATATGAATGCTATTATTGAATTTTTTACTATAAAACGAAGGAGAATAAAGCATAAGGCATGCAAAGTGCCTCTATTGGTTACGTTTCTCTATGCTCGAACAAACCCTTGGGTGGCAGTCTGCTCTTTCTTGTTTCCGATACTGATACTGATACCTAATACTCACATAATCACACATGGGTCACATGTGAGTAAAACGATCACAGTTTCAGTTGGATCACACACATGCACACGCATGGCATGTGTGTCCTTTGTATATAAGCTCAATCTACTTATATAGTGGTGGCGTGGCACATTCGAATGCACAAAGCGTAAGAAGCATAAGGACGTAAGGACCCTTTTCACATGAATTACTATTATGCGTGCAGATTCGATTTTGTTAGCGTATTGTAACTTTGAGTATGCTGCTTGCTCTTCTCTATCATCAGTCGAGTGTGGAGTGGAGTAGCTCTTGAGCACACAGCCTCCACACGTGGAGCTTTACTTAGTGCGCTTGAATGTTGAAACCAATTGAAACATTTGATGGCTGTGATGGTGAAATATGAAATCATTGATGATCGTAGAAGGCGAGTATTAGTGTATTAGAGTAGTTGGTTGGCATTGCATTTTGGGGGATGATAAGGAGGATGAATGAGTGTTAATAGAAATTTCGCATTCGAATAAACGCCAAGACGTATTAGATTGGCTTTTAACAATAGATGGGGATAATGAGCGAGGGTCTTGTTGCATTAGTTTGGGAAAGCTGGGGAAATTGGGGAAAGCTTGTGTGTGAGTTTATATGCCATGATTTATTAGGATTAATAGGGGAAACTGGGGGAGAATTATGGAAGTTGATGATTTGTGTGATTTTATAATGCAAAAATTAAGTTTTGAATCTAGCGTCATCTTTGGAGACCTGTTAGTACTAAATGGCTCATTTGAATTTTACATAAATTTTATTATAAGTTTAGAATTTCAATGTCTTTTATAATTTGTAAAGATAAAATTAGTATCTTTATTCATTTATTTTATATTTATTTTTATTGTAAACATATCAAGTCTTAGTTTCGGGTTTGTAGTTTAACTTGTTCTCATTCAAATTTAACAAAATTTTTGTTTTATATTCAAAATTTAATTATCTTTTAAAAAATTTTAAGATCTCATCTGTATCTTTAACCATTTATTTTATATTCTTATGTTTATAAATTAAATCATTTTTAGTTTAAAGTCTTTCGCTATTCAACTAATTTTTATTTAATTTTTTTAAATTTAATTTTGTTCTACCTTTATACTTTTTCTATATTTTTAATAACATCGATAGCTTCACATGTTTTTCAATGTATTAAATTTTTGATTTATCGATACGACGAATAACCGCAAATGATGCAAATTGGAATGTTGTTATATACGTTATACGATGTGCGATGACTATATCGACTATATTCAACCCTCACGCGTAAAATAAATTGCAGCTAACGCGGTTAGGAAATTTATAAAATTGTATACATAGAATGCAACCGCAAATTGGATTGGTTTGCGCGATGGATTTTCATTCGAGAGTGCAGCGTTGACTTTTTTATTCATCCGTTCATCCATCAAAATTGCGAAATCAAATTTACTTAATTGCATCGGGGAACAACTATATTGATGTGTAAAATTTTCGATCAGTAATAAATGTCACTTGAAACATGTAAAATTTCAAAGGGAAACGACTACACATTTATGTTGTCAAAAGTAATTACTTTCATTTGATGATTTGATGAGTATACTTTTATTTTATTTTAGTTGAATTATTTATTTTTGATTTACAATTTTCTTATTTATTTATATATTTTAAGATTAAATTTGCATCTTTAGTCGTTTATTTTATATTCTATTTTAAATAAAATATTCCAAGAAATTTAGTCATTTGTGGTATAATGCCATCTTTGGCGAGCTGTCTACGTTAAACTATTTGTTCAAATTTAACAAAATATTTATTTTAGGTTTGATATTTAATTATCATTCAATATTTTCTAAGATTATATTAGTATCTTTATTTGTTTATTTTATATTTAATTTTAAATAACATATTTCAAGTTTTTACTCTAATTTTGTCATTTAAGGTGTAATGCCATCTTTGGAGAGATGTCAGCACTAAACTTCTTGTTCAAATTTATCCAAATTTTTATTTTAGATTAAATATTTAATTATCTTTCTATATTTTTTAAGATCTAATTCTTATCTTTATCAGTTTAATTTTAATTTAACTTTATTTAAAAAATTCCAAATAAGGTTCTAAATTCTTGGTAAAAAATTGGATATAAAATAAATTAAAACCCAATATTTACTTCTACAATATTCTTAATATTTAAACAGAAATTGTTTAACTTGTTCAACAATTTTGCTAAACTGAAATCATCCAACTTTAAATTCTGTTTGCTTGTATCGCGATTCTCTTCCTTGTTATTAGCCTGTTTACAAAACCGAGCATTATTCTGTATTCATGTACTCGACTTGTGCTTGAACCGGGTTATGCCATGTTTTGTTATTTGCGGCTTTGTGCTCAGATAGTTTCTGCAGTTAGCGCCGTAAGGGTAGCAAGTTGAAGCGTTTTAAGTCGCGCGAAAGTCAAAAAGCACGCGCACTGCAAGCACAATTATGATGAGTTCGGAACCGGCACGCAGAGTTTAAAGAAGATTAAAGTTGAAAACGGCTAAAAGTAAAGCTACCGAAGCTTTTAAGGTTAGACTTTACATCTACAATAAAAATGGCGTTGCTATATAGTTATTTCCAAGTGGTTGGAACATAGCACAGTGTAATCTTACGAGCAGCATCTAGATTGGATGTGAAATCTGATGCGTGGAAAGAAAAGTTAAGAAACCAGGAAACTGGGTGGAAAGCGTTAATTAACCGCAGTGCGTCAGTGTAGGCATAGTTAGTAAGCTTCAGGAAGCTCTGGATCTAGTTACTAAGGATGAAGATGACGTGACAAAGTTAATAAGTTTGGAGTAATGTAAAATTGTCGCTTGGTTGAAGAAATGTGTTGACATTTTTTAATTAAAATTAAATAAAAAATATATTAATAAAGATACTTATCTGGTCTTGTGTAAATTTAATTTCTTATTAAATTTTGAACCTAACATAAATATTGTGTTAAGTTTGGGTTGGTGGTTTAGTGTTGACAGCTCTAGAAAGATGGCAGTACAGTTTAAACTACAAAATTTGCATTTTAACATGAAGTTTTTTAAACAAAATTAAATATAAAATTAACTAACAAAGGTATTAATATAATCTTGAAAAAACTAGAAAGTTAATTAAATTGTGGATTTGAAATAAAAAATTTAAATAATTCGACCTAGTAGTTTTGTGTTGCTAGCGGTCCAAAGATGGCGTTACATTTCTAAAATAAAATTTCAATTTTTTTGATAAAGAAACTTAGCCGAGTGAATTAATCCTTTAATTTCTTAAAAAAAAAATAATTAAATGTCTTGTGAAACGTTGAAAATAAACAGTTTGCAAATATTAGCATCGAAATGCTTTAATTATGTCCACAACACGACGCAGACGTAAATAAGTTGACAAAAAGCTTTGGGCCTTTATTGACATAACGAGTTGTGCGTTGTGTTCGGAGTTATTCCGTTATTTAATTTGCCAAAAAGGGACGAGCATCTAAATTAAGGTCTTCTTATTATGCTTGTACCCACAAACCACTTCGGGATAACCGGTAAGGGTAGAATGTCACCAAACTTTTCGCAAAAATTCCTTTGTGTCTAACATTACTCAAATTTTCAACATATGCCATAAAAATTATTTAATAAATTAATTTAATAAAAGCCCAAACAAACAAAACATTTTTCATTTTGGATTTATTGTTATTTTGTGCGAAAATAAACAAATGTTGGGTTAATGTATTACTCTATCAGCAATTCGAGCAACATAGTCGTAAAACAGTTTATCGGTAATATTTATTTTTTATTTCATTACCCATGGCGCGTTTTTTATGGTGAATTGTTGATTATTATTTATTATTGCGTTGTAAAAGTTATTTTTTTCGTTTTTTGACATATTACACGTTTTGTTTATGATTTATTGTAATTTATGCAATGAGTTGAAAGCTTTATTTAGTTATTTCGTTTTATGTATTAAATAATAATTTAATTTATACTTCAGGACAGTAATGTTATATTAAATGTAAATGTAAAACATATTTTGATAAAGAATTGTTTGGTATTCTTGCATTTTTTGGAGATATTATGCTGAAAAACATATTGTGGGTAAGGTTATATATTAAAGACAAGCGCAGAAACGTATAAAAATATTTAATAACGCGAACAGAAAATGAAATCGAGAAGAAAACAATAAAAATTCAGAAATATTTGTGGAACCGTAACAGTAAAATCCACGTAAAAACGTGGAAATAAAAATTCAAATAGAAAATCACAATGTTTAACGTTTTGAAAATAAATTTTGTATTTTTGAGGTTTTATTATATTAAATAAAATTTTTATTTCAAGGAATATTTTGATTTTCGTTAATATTAAAATTTAAAATGTAGTGCCTTCTTTGGAAGGCTGTCAACACTAAACTATTTATTCAAATTGAACAAAATATTTATTTTATGTTGTTAATTTATTTATCTATTCAATTTTTTAATGATCAAGTTGCTATCTTCATTAGTTTGGTTTTAATTAATTTTTAAAGAGTAGTTTTACTTTTTAAGTTTTAAATAACAAGACTCAAAGTAAAATGTCTATAAAATACCATTATTAGTAGAACCAGAAATCACGCAATTCATGCCGCAATCATTCGATTATGTGGCGCGTGTTGGCAAGATCGAATTATCGTTTGATTAAAATTACAACACACAACTCGGCGGCGAAGCGACGCGCATTGCGTTATTGGGTGGCGTCAATCAGCGCGCCGCAATCTCCGATGCATCATAATCGTTATCCTCCTGCATTCTTGATGGGATTTAATTAACTTTCGCCCCTCGACACGGCACGCTCGGATGGCTGCCACAAATTTAATTAATCTAAATAGCATTATGTGTGCCAGTGTGCCGTTGTCATGCGATGCCAGGACATGACAATGCGTGGAAAACTATTATCAGTTGGTAAATAAATAAAGTTCATTAAGTTAATTATAGCAAGAGTTGTGTCACGTGGTAAAGTCAAGGACATTGCTGGTAAAGTTTAAAATTTTTGTTATCATTTTGGTTTATTTTGTTTTAAGAAAATTGCACTTGGAGCAGCGTGATGCAAACTGAACACTTTAAACAATTACAATGTAATCAAACTAATGGATGAATTGAGAGATGAGTGGGAGGGAATAAGAAAAGCAGTTACTTGACAATGAAACAATGAGTTTAAGGATTTAATTATTGTAAAAACTTTGTATTGTTTTGTTGGTTAAAGTGTAATGCCATCTTTGAAGCGCTGTTGACACAAAACTACTGGTTTAAATCAAACAAAAAAGTAGTGTTAGATACAAAATTTAATTTAGTTTCAGGATTAGTTTAGATCAGATTTCTATATTTATTGGTTTATTTTATATTTAATTTTCTTTAGAAAAAATCTCGTTCCAAGTTAAAGTTTTTTGGTATAACACGTAATGCCATCTATGTGGAGCTTTTGACACTAAACTAATTGGTCAAATCAAACAAAATATTTATTTTGGGTACAAAATTTAATTACGATTTATGATTAGTTGAGATCAGATTCCCATCTTTATTAGTTTATTTTATATTTCATTTTATATAGAAGATTTCACGTTTTAACTTAAAGTTTTGTAGTTTATCATGTAACGCCATCTTTGTGACGCTGTTGACCCTAAACTACTTACAAAAAGTATACACAATTTTTATTTTTGAAACATCATCCTTGTTCTCATGTTTGGTACTTATTTTAAATGTTGTAGCACTTAAAACTAAATACCGAAACTAAAAATATAAAAACTACGAACATTTAAAGCTTTTATGCACTGTAATGTTTTGGAAACTTTGCAAATGTTACCAAACATCTCCGAAAAAACTAATACTGAATGGCTGTGCAAGCTGATGCCACGCTTTTATTGTAACTCGTGAGGTACACGTTGAATTTTAGTACAACATGCACCAGCAGGCAAGAATGCTTTGCATGTTTTGTAAAACGTAAAACTCGAAACGTTGTTTTACACGAATGAATTTCGACAGCGCAACGTAATAGCAACGTTGTGAAACAAGTTCAATTCCATTTGAAGCGCGTACAAAACGGTAACTACCAGACGGCAGATGTCGGTTCAGTCGCGACATGAAAATTGAAACATCAAGTGACATTTGAGTTTTAAATTTTCCGTAATTACACTTTTTACCACATTTACGATTTGCAGTTTAAAGTAACACTGAGTTTTATCTGTAATTCACTAATTAATTAATTAAATGACGAAAATTATGTTTAAGGTTATTTGTAGTTTAATTTGTACGCCGTGTACGTTGTGTATCGTGTCATAAACATGTTCACGTTCAATGTCAGGGTGAATTCAAACACGAACCTTGCCTAACACGTGATTTTCAACGTCCTGTCAGGACTATGCAGTGCCAGCACGTTCGGATTTATGTAACTGGGTCGGTCGCTCTGACGGGCCCTTACCCTTCCTTCGTTCGTTCGTTCGTTCGCATCCATTATTTATAAGGGCGAATGTTTACGTTTATCAACAGTTTCGAATCATGCACACGTCATACGGAGCTTAGGGTAGGACCCGACTGAAATCCTTCGTGCTTGGTTCTTGCTTCTTAGACGAAAACGAATAGCGCTATAACGATATTCAACAGCGCTTGCTTATTAGCAAGATATTACGACTTAGTGTAGTTTGTGATTTAATAATACGTTGATATATATTTTGGGAAGAATTATAGTTAAAGGATGTAGGATTATATAGCAACTTTTCAAGATAATGAATTATTTTTGTTTTTAAAATGTTACGCCATCTTTGAAGCGATGCGAATACTAAACTGGTATATTAATTTGATAGGGTATTTTATTTTATATTCCAAATTTAATTGGCTGTAAAGAACTTTTAAGTTCAGATTTGTATCTTTATTAGTTTATTTTATATTTAATTTTATTTGCAATAAAACAAGTTTTAGCTTAAATTTTGTAGTTTACAAAGTAACGCCATCTTTGGACGGCTGTCAACACTAAACTACTACACAGAACTTAACAAATTTTTTATTCTACGCACAAAATTTAATTATTTATCAATATTTGTTAACTACATAAATCTATCTTAATTAGTTTATTAAATATATAATTTTATTCAAAAAATATTATGTCAAAACATGAACATTTGTTATTTATAAATAATTATATTTAATTAATGAGATAAATTTGACATTGATGGATTACTACTTCACAAACAACTCAACTCAACGTAAGACATGCATAATTGATAATTTTAATTTTAATCACTAATTAATCATTTTAATTGCGTATTAAATTATAATATAAAACACAAAACAAACAAAAAACAAAGTAATTATAGTTTTTAGTTACAACTACTCTCAATGTTAACAAAAAAACAGATGGCGTCACTTTAAAAAATTAAAAATTTAGATTTTTTTTTAAATAAAATACTTTAACTGTAATTTATATTCATGAACATAATGTTTCTCTCTTTAACGATTCTCAGAGTGTCATAAAAATGTAATTTTCTATTAAAATAATAAAAAGATTAATTATTAATCGATAGCATCATAAAACTACATTAAATTTAGATTAATTATCACGTTATTCGATTACTAAACGCAAACTGACACGAACACAGCGCCAATTCAACGTCCAATAAAGTTTAAAACACTTTAAAACTTTATCATAATTAGCCTGCGCTTCATTAAGTAAATTGCATTTGCGGGCAATAAATCATTAACGCGTATAGCGTTACTTGTTTGCCACCGATGTGTGTGAGTGACACATCCGGTTTTCTGTGTTTTTTTTTTCAATTTATTGAAAACTTGCACCGTAAATCCGGAAATCCAAACCCACTTAAAGCATTTGAAAATTTTCAAACTTTTTAGTTCATTAACTTTCGTAATTAATTGTTATTTTAATGAAAACGGATTTTTTCGGTGAAAAAATTTAAAAGACCGAATGATTAATGGCGGGAAAAACAATGGCAGCTGATAAAACGAGGCGAAATTGAAGCATTTTTACACAAAACACGATTAATGATTGATTCAGGTTTTTTATTCATTGTTTTTCTTTGTTGCAGGAAAATTCCTCGTTGATTATACCTTGGATTATCGGGTTTATCACGTTTATGTCGCTGGAAGCTGTCGCAATGGTTTATTCCAACGTTTTACGTGATCATGTCAACAAAGTAAGTTTGGTTGCCTGTATTTTAAGTTTTAAACTATGCGTTTTTAGATGACGGTACTTGTCACTATTTGATTTTAATATCAAAACGTTGAGTTTAGTTGAGAAGTTTTTGTGGTGAGAAATTTTAATTTTAAGACGGAAAAAACGTAGGTTGTGTGCGCCACGGGGTGAATTTCGGGGTTTGAGAATTGTGAATTAAGAATGGAGCAACGCGAGAAGTGAAAAACGAAAATGGGAAAGGAAATACGAGAATGGCATTTGGTACAAGCAAGTAATAACGATTTTATTAATTTCGACACCCTCGGAGGGTTTAATTAAAGTTTGTGCTTTTTAAACGCTTTCGTCCGTCAACTTTCATTCCACCCTCCAAAAGATCTAAGGTTTTGAAAGTTCAAAGGCAATAAATATTATTACGAACCAAATTTTCGGCATTTTTTGTTTTTGTTTTTGGTATTTAAAATTTTGGCTAGTTAATTAAATTTTTTTATATTTAATTTAATGATATTGTAGATTTATCTTGTTTATTTTATTTCGACGTGTTTTGAATTTTATTAATCGCAAGCGTTAATGCAATTTGAATATTCTAACGTAAATAAAGGCGAATTAAAATTTAAATTGCGATGAAAACTAAACGGGTTGCTAGCTGGGGTGCAGATAGCGAAAATATTTTCGTTTTAATTAAAATTGTTGGCTGGCGCGTCAACGTTGTTTATTCAATACGAGCGAGGATGATACATACCTTGTTGCTCGGAATCGTTTTTCCGGCTTGAGCATCTACTCAGCTCGGGGGGTTCAAATCCGGGTAATATTTAATTTAACAAACCTGCAAAGGAACGCCTCCGGACATGAAAATGAGACCCCTACAACCTCACACTCTAAATTTTATAAGATTTACAGAACGTTTTTTTTTATTTTGAGTTACTTTGATGAATCGTTAATTTTCATTTTAATGATTTATTGATAATTTTAGACGGCTGTAAGTGCTAAACTATAAATCTAAACTTGAAAAAAAAAGATTTTAGGTTAAGAATTTAAGCGTTTTTAAAGACTTGTTTAAATAAAATTTTTATCTTTATTAGTTTATTTTATATTTAATTTTAAACAAAAAGTATCAAGTCTGGATCTAACGTTCTGTAGTTTAAACTATAATGCCATCTTTGGACAGCTGTCAACACTAAACTACGCGGTAAAATTTAGCCAAATTTTTATTTTAGGTTTACTAGTTCATTATCTTTCAATATTTTTTAAGAAAAAAATTCTAATTTTCTTAGATTATTTTATATTTAATTTTAAATAAAAAATATCAAGTTTTGACTAGAATTTTATAGTTTTAAGTGAAATGCCATCAGAGAGCTTTTTTAATTGTTTATGCTCCAATGAATTAATATTAAATACAAATTTCAATATTTTTAATAATAAATTTATTAATAATAATGCTCATTAAATATAGTTATAGCGTTGAATGCACTAAAACGCGCTACTGTGGAATAAAATGGAATTAAAGTCGATTTGTAGAACTCGCGCGAAAAGTTTTAATAGCATTTTCATGTGAATGCGCATCAAACTCCTCGATTCGTACTGATTCGTACGAACACTTTGTTCATTAATTGTTAATAGCAAAGTGATGCAGTACAAGTGAGTACAAAACAAGATTATTCAGCTCTCAAATTTAAATTCGCACCCTAGATTCATACGAACACATTAATGGTTATTATAACCTCACATGAATACTTTAACAAAAACAACTTAAGCTTAACAACCTAATTTAATCAAAAACTTTTAAGGAATTAGATTGAACACATATTCTAACCTTTAAATCTTGCGACAATCAAACATAACCTTACTTGTCAACTTTAAATATTTCTGTTTTCAAAGAAAATGTTTGTAATAAATTTTATATTTTTCATAAAGTTGGACGTTTTGTAAATTTAGTTTTCTTTGTTTTGCAAACATTCTATTGTCAGCAATTTGTTATCCGTTATCTGCACGTACAATCGCTTGGGTTCGAGGTTAGGTTTTATGTAGGCGGCCACGGTGGCGGTGGTGGCGGTTCGGCGCGCTTGGTCATTTTGCAAACCGACGCAACAGCTATTATAGAAAGCTTGAGAGCTTTATGTGTCTCGTCCCGTCGCTGATCTCTTCATTCGTGCAAGGCGGTGGCCAGCCCGTTTATGGAAGTAATATTTATGCTCGGAGGCGGCTTGCGGTTGCGGCTATTTATTTACCGCATAAACCAAACGCCCAAATAGCCAACACAATCCAACGGAAAATGTCGTAATAAATATACATAACTAAAACTAAAAATTTAGAAATAAAAAATAATTTTGTTTAAAAAATATTTAATTGTGTTTATTTGTTTCAGCAATTTGACGCGTTTTGTAAAGCCGAAGTTGCCTTCTTCATTACTCGAACATTAATTAATGTAAGTACAATTTAAAATACTAACAATTTCTTGTTTTTGATATTTTATGGGGTTTTAAGTCATAGATGGCGTTACTTTACAATATTTTCAATAACTTTAGGTAAACGTTAGGTAAAACGTTATAATTTGAAATATTGTTTATTTTTTCTTGATTATTTGACTTACCGAAGTGACAAATCAAATATTAGAACACATAAAAAGAAATTTGCATCATGAATGCAAAATTTATTTAGATTTTTGCTTTCCACAGCTGAGAATGAAAATTTAATTAACCCTCGAATGAACGAAATAATGATTAGTTGCATATTGAATTCTCTTTGGCGTTTCGCACCGTTCACTGAGCTTTTGAGGCGTTGTGTGAATGCGAAAGCGTCGCAATAATTCGCCAACAAGTGTCGGTGTATGTGTGTATCAAGGGGTGCTTGCTTGGTTTTCCACCAAGCGCATAAATTCAGACGTGAATATGCAATTAGCATCCGTCTTAGCTAGCAGCGCGCACTTTGCGCAATTAATGCATATTTATTACATCCGGGCGTTAACAACAAGGAGAGTTGAACATGAGCAAAGTTCACATTACTCGCCTTCTGCGAGCTTAAGTCTTGTGAAAACTACTTGTTTTCATTTTAATATTAAATACACAATTAAGAAAAACTGAAATAAAGAAAAAAAACGTATACCTACCAATGCCATCTGTTAATAATTAATTGAAAACTTATTTTTGTATTTCACCGTTCTTGATAGTTTGACGTGGTTTGACGCACATTTGTCGTGTCAACTGTTTATGTTCTATTAATGCGATGCCATCAGCGCCATCTTGTAAATAATTGGACATACATATTAATGACGACCGTCTCGTAATTAATAAACGTCCCACGCACAGTGTACCGTTTTGTAGTCGACCGACGGCAATGAATAAACCCTCTTGCCCGGCGCCTCCACTACGAGTGCTACATGTATCTAGCAATAGTTTCTAACCAAACCTAACCTTTCACGGCTAATATAAACTCTACACGCACTAAATAAATAAGGTTTGCTACTGTATGCTTTCATCTTCAAACTGAATTTGAGTGATGCGTGAATGGTTTCCTCCACTTCTATTTCCACTTCAAAATTTCCATGGCGAAAAGACGATTTGTGTGAGTGTGTGTGACGTTGTGTCTTTATTAGCTACGTCATTGTAATTGTAACAATCAAAGTTGAGGTTGAGGACTCAAAACCACTGATTGTGATGTGTGATACGTGATACATGATAGTTGATAGTCATGATGCATTGCAATTCGTTGTACTTGTACATGTGTTTAGGTGTTTAGGTTAGGTTTTGGTACACATGTTACCCGCACAACATGTGTGCTGCTTTTGAGATTGAAAGCAGTCTATGTTTGGTTCTTGCGGATTGGTGCTTAATGTTTGATGAAAGGAGAAGGACATAAAACGCACGTGTTGCTGATTTATCGAATCGAATCAGCGCGTCAACACGCGAAACTGACAGTCTGCATCGTGTTTGCGCGCCGAATGATAAATGAACGTGTTTGGTTCAACATCAAAAGGAATCAATTTGATTTCGGGTGTAGAAATTCTTTATTCTTTGACTGTAAATGAGATTTGAGTACTTATTCAGTAATTCAATATTTTTATTCTGTTTATTTGTTAACATAAAATATCTGGAAGTTTTGTTGATTTTTTTTTAAATCATTTTTTTAAATGTTGTGTTAGATAAATGCTTTATTTGGATGTGGGGGTTTAGGGTTGTGAAACGTTTGGGAATATCGAGCATATTGTAAATCAGATAAAAAGTGGAGTAAACATGTTGAGGTTGAGTTTAAGGCGGAGGAAGAGAGCAGAGATTCCCTGGAGGGCAAGATTGCAGGAATAATGATGGGTGCTAACGTGCAGCTGTCATTAATCATTCGTATCAATAACATGCGGTGTGCGATTTTATTTTTTTTATTTTGATACTTTTCCTCTGCGAGTGAGTTTGTTACAGATTCTATTTTCTGACAACGAGCTGCCAAAGATTTTTGAAGATTTTATTTTTTGGATTAATCTTTTTAGAAATAGAAGGATATAACTTGGTTTATAACAAAAAAAGATTAACATTCGTTGATTTTATGCAAAGATTACAAGTTTAGTAAGTAAGGTAAAAGATATTGTTGTTTATTTTTGGGGGGCGTGTTAGTAAATTGTGCGTAGTTAAATACAAACTGTGCATTGATTGGTTGAGTGGTTCCTCCCTTCCTCAACCAGCAACACTAGTAGGCGTGTCATATGCCGGGGCGTAACTTTAGAGGAGGAGCTTAATTTTGTTCTCTTAATTTAAACAAATTCTATAAATTTAAAGCAATAGCAGTGTTACTTTAGCTGGTCCTGACTAGTTTTAGTTGGTGGACGAGTACAAAATTTAATCCAAAATCTCTTAAACCTTTGCGAGCATTGAGTTTAATCTATTTGGAAGCTATGAGTACCGAATCGAGTACGAAATATGTTACCAAACAATGCCTGCATTGAAATGCGACGATGGTGATCGGCACCGAACACGATCACGTTCGCTGTCCGTTGCCTGAAACCAAAATCCACAAGCTGACACCGCTCGAATCTTGTGTAGCCTATCTTCCATCTTGTCAATAACGCTTGTTTTCCATACGGGTTATTTTCAGTAGATGTACGGTGTTTACCCATCATCTTGCACGTACAGCAGGCGCATCGTTCATGCATGACAATGATTCTCTCCATCAGCGTCAGCGCCATCTGATGTTTGTACACGTATATTGATAAATTATAGATAATCTTGTTTATCTTTTAATCTTGTAAACAGTTTGTAATCAAATTTCTAATTATAATTTCTAACCGAAGTAATAACGGAAAGCAACAAGATGTGTTATTACAGTTACGAGAGAGGTTAGTTTTAGTGTAAGCTATTTCATAATATGTAGCGTTAGTTGTCATTATAAGCATCGTTTTGTATTTTGGTTAGAGGTTATGTAATCGTTAAAAACATAGTCACGTGCGTCCTAAAACCAAATTAATTGAAATATGTACGTGTGTGAAATTAGTAACGTGAATTTTTATTATTTTTTTTCTCTGTAGTTTTCTTTTTTTTCCGTAAAAATTTTAATAAAGCAGCGATTGTTTTGACAATAAACAAACACAATACTAAACACTCTTGGTTGTTTTTGTAAATAAAAAGTGTGCGAAACTAAATTGCGAAATGTTTTCCTTTTTCGCGCAGAAAAATTACAAAACATGTGACATTGGTGCGATGTTAAGCGAAAGCGTGTCACTGCGAGAGCACACAATGTGCGAACTTATTAGGGAAGCTACACGAAACGTGAAAAACAAGCACTCGGTGAAAAAAATAAGAAAAAAACTCAATGGACGGACACGTACAACGGCGGAAACTGCACGGAAATAAAACACAAATTGCGGAAACGCATTCCGTTCGCGGACCGACAACGACACACACAAAAACGTTAAACGTAGCGCTGCATTTTGTTTTAAGGGTTTACAACGGGTGGATTCAAAGGATACTAGTTACAAGCGCGATAAGGACGAAACAATACACAAAACAACGTTCAGTTGGTCACGTTTTACCGATATTAATAAAACACAAATCGTCTGTCGAGAAAAACCTAACAAAAACATGAACAGAATATTTAATTTTTAGTTGTTTTTTTTAAATATCAAATGAAGTTAGGGATTAAAAGTTTTTATGTCTGTTGATTAATTTGAGAATTTTTGATTTTTTGATTTCTTTGTTTTTTTTTGTGTTTTTTGTGTTTTAAGCAAAAAGAGTGTATTGTATCATCTGATAAATTAAAAATGATTAAATGAAGAAATTTATTAAGATAAATTCTTGAGCAAGACGAAAATAATTGAAATCGGACACTCGACAGCAAAAAAATCTCATTAATTTTTTTTTAATTTGTGTTTATTTGAGATAAAACAATAACTTGAGATAAAATAATTAGATTTTTTGTTTGTTTCTTTTGTTTCGTTTTTTTTTCAATTTCTTTTGGTGTTTATCTATTAATACAAATAAATATTGTAAAGAATCATCAGGATTTTTTTGTTGCATTTTAACTCTGATGAATTGTGGAGTAACCACGATGCAATTGTGGTTGGTAAGCACCGCCGACGGCGGGAAATTGCAAACTGCGAACAGTGCAACAACCAACCGCCTCCGTTAACCGGAAGGGCGGTACATCAGCGACAAGACGCTGAGATAAATAAATGATGTTCAAAATTACTTTTTCATTTCTTTACCCAAAAAAAATACAAAAACATTGTATTGTTACGCCATCTATGTGGTAAAAACTAAAATTAATTTATGGTGAATTTTTTTGACATCATTTTTATAATTTGCTTGCTTACAGATAGTGGCGATAGGTGGCGTAATGCGTTACTGGAACCTATTGCGTGCCGGCATTACCTGGAAAGGTCCCGAAGTGATTGAGCTATGATCGAGGAATAATGCACGGTATGTGAGTCTCAAGTCATCATTGGCCAGATACGTGCCGCATACTGTGGTGCGTCGCCACCATCGCAAACCGCATCATCGCGGCTGTCGATGGAACATCGATATGGGTACATTGGAGGAAACTGAAGAAGACGAATTGGCGTATGAAGAGGACGACGATGAGGACGATGACGATGACTTGGCAGACGATAGTAATTGTTCGTTGTTGGTGGCAGCACCGTCGTCACCTACGTCGTTATCCAGTTGCACTGGTAGTGATTGTTCGACAGACTTTGTTTGACAACAATGTGAGGATGGTTGCAGTTGCAGTTGCAGACGTGGTAAGCGTGCAAGAGGTTGACAATTTCAAAAAAGGTTATATACACAAAAGTAGTAATAGGGAGCCATGGAAAATAAAACAAAACACTTGTTAAAGTGCACTGTTTGTTTGTTTGTTTTTTTTTCAAACAAAACAAAACAAACAAACAAGAGAAAGTTGTATAAAGTGTAAAATTAGATGTTACAGTGTGGTTTTTAATGTTTAGATTTTATGTTAAATGTTATCGTTATTATTCGTAGCGAGATTTGTGCCAAAAATTTATTTTTATGCAAAAATACTATACTATAACCTAAAATTTAAGGTTAGTATTTAACTAAAGTAAATTAAAACATGTAATTAATGTAAATATGTGTTGTTTATCAATATCGTGGTTTAAAAACTATACTGGGTGTTACAATTAATTATATGACAAAAAATAAATTTTAAAATTCAGTTTGCGAACACCCAGTATAAGTATAGTATAAAAATAAAAATAGGCATAATAACTGCTTTACGTATTTAAAATATTTCATATTTTCGTAAAAATCATTAAAAACGTTGAAATTACAAAGAAAATTAAGAGAAAAAAATCCTAATTTAAAAATGTAAAATTGAAATTGAAACACAATGCAAAGATAAGTTAATTAATTAAGTGCGCATACAATAAGATACAAATTAACAAAAAAACGAAATACAGAGTGTTTTAAATGTCAAAAAAACAAGAAGTAACATTAATTCATTCATAAATCAGTCTATTTTTTTAATTAATAACGCAAAAAGCAATGAGTAAGCTACAAACAAACAAGTGTTAAAGTGTAAAACATATTTGATATCTGTGATGTTACCTAAAGTAATTGTTCTGTCAAATTTAGGATTTTTTTGGTGTAATTTTTTTCTTAAATAATTAATTTATTGATGCCAGTATGTTGCATATTTTTTGTATTTTTATGTTGACACCCTGTATACATTTTTTTGAAAAATTTAAAATTTAAAATTCTATATCATAAATAAGATTTTAAAACTGACGGCATTCAAAAACAAACAAAAATTAACCTATAAATATTTATCAAGTATCCAAAGTATTCTTAACTTTTAAGGTTATATCATACTGATAAAACATCTATACACCTAATAAAATGTGAATAAAGTTTATAAAAAAGTTGCTTGACGAGTGTCTGTTGCTGTAGTTCACCTCGTGGGTTAATATCGTGGCCATTTTTCATAAAAATCATAAAAGTTCTTGAGTTTTTCTTTTGGATTTTTTCTTGGGTCGTGTTTCACTTGTTGTTCTGATTCATACGGGTTTTACTGGTTTTTGGTTCATATCTTGATATAGTTCCCTATTATGCCTGCTGTATTTCATATTTTTGCAATTTTTACGTTGAGTGAATGTAACGCGATGGCGGCTGCGGGTGCGGCGTTGGCGTGGCTGGCATTTTCATTTCCATATTCTATTATATATCATATTTCATAAGATTTATTCTGTTTCTTTTACGCTACACGGTGCGGCATAATGCACATTGAAAATTACCACGCTTGTGAATCTTTTGTCCTCCTTATTTTTAGCAATTCGCAAAATTTATAATATGAATTTTTATTTTATTTTTGCTTTTTTTTAAATTTGTGAATTGAGTCGTTTTGATGTATGCAACACAAAATACACCAAACACATTATGATTGGTTTGGTTACTATGACAGCAAACGGCGCGGCGCGTACGCCCTCTCAGTATTCGTCGTCATCAATTTAGTGCACTACGTTGACAACGGGCCTGCGGCTCTGCGAAATTGGTGAAGATTACATTTAAAGGGCAGTTAATTCAAATTGTTTGTATTGAATCAATAGTTTATAAGTATTTTTAAGTGCACAACGTATTTGTAGTTGTGATACAGTGATTTTGGAACGAATATCAGCTTTGAAAGTAAGTTTTTTTTTGACATTTTGATTTGGTAAGCGGTTTCTTGCAAGCGATGCATGCGCCCTCTCACTATTTGTCGTCATCAATTTTATGTACTACGCTGACATCGGACATGTGGCTCTGCGATTTTGGCGAAGATTTCAATTAGACATCACTAGTCATAGGCATCTTGATTTGGCAAACTATTCCTTGCAAGCGACGCATACGCCATCTCACTATTTGTCGTCATCAGTTTTGTGAACTTAGAATTGCGACGATAATAAGCATGTCGCTCTGCAGATTTTTGCGCATATTTCAACTAAAATTACGGTTAAGTGTCAACTATTTCGATAAGAAGTTATTTTACGATATAATTTGTTTAATATTGCGAAGTAATGGACGATTTACGTGTCAAAATTATTGAAAACCTTAATTTTTCTTTGGTGTTATAACGACTTTGTGGTTATGTTGTTTATGTGGCAAGCTACAACTCATTTCCAGGTAAGTGAATTTTTATAATTATTTTTATTTAGAAAATAAGTGGAACGTTAACGTAATTTCTCTATTACATAATTGAAAATTGAAAAATTTGATTTATTTTGACTAAATTCTTGTAGTCTCGATGTGTATTTAGCTATTCAGTTGATTTTAAACAAGACAATTAAAGTGACAGTTGAAGTGTGATTTCCACACGATTAAATTGCTCCAAAATCGGAAGCACCATTAAAGTCAGAGCTTTTTTAGCCGGGCTGGCGAAATCGTTAGAGATATGTCCGTCAGAGCACAAACCCTCGTTATCGTACATCGTACCCTTTTCAATGCGTACATGACAAACACATGTCAGACGTATCAGACTTTTGGGAAATGTAAACTTTTTGGTTATTATCCTTGTCATAGCGCTTGTTTGCAATCAAAAAAAAACCTTACGTAAATACTCAAATTTGTGAAAATGTTTTCAACATTTAAACGCTTAAAGTGTTTAAGTTTAAAGTTAGGTTAAGATTAGATAAACTCTTAGTGTTTTGTTTTTTTGCATTTGGAGCGAAAATTACAAAATTACAAGATAATGCTTTTTGTCCAGAAGTAGAAATAGAAGTAGAAGTGCTTTGGCTTGCAATCTACAAAGCTTCGAATCGATTAACGCGAATCCATTTTCATTCAGTTGATCCGCCGAATACGACGAGCCAGAAGTCTAAAACTAGATCCACTTTCCACGTAGTTGAAAAGAGTCTTTATTTCCCACTGTGTGAAACCAACACTCTTGCCAATCGTCATCGAACAATACACTTATCGTCTGCGACTGTTTTCGTTTCATTTTGTTCTTTAATTGAAAATCTACACGAGACTGAAAATATCTCGTCTGTTCGTTGTTGTTTTATTGTTTGGTACAACCATTAAACAGTTTGACGTAAAAAAATGTGCTGCCTGTCAGCAGTTTAAGATGGAAATGTAAAAAAGTGTTCCAAATGCTTCGATGCTCACGTTGGTTTTTTATTTTTTCCCCAAATGCGTTGAATCATTGAAAAATGTTTACGATGTCTTAAATTTGTCATCATTCATATTAAATTCATGGCGTATAAAGACGCAAATCCTTAAACATCATTTGTAACATTCAAAACTTGCGTAAAGTTTGCGCTGAAAAGTGCTTTGCCGACGGGTTGTATGCACACTGTGTGGGGAGGGGGAGGCGTGAAAAATGCAAAAACATTTAGAAGGAGGCAAAGAATTTTTCTCGGGAAGGAAAACAGTTGAAATGTGTTTGGTAGTGCGCAATGTGGAAGTTGTTGAAGTTGAAACTTTTTATGGGCAAAGAATTGCGATTGTTGGGTAAAATTGTTGAGGATCGTTTTTAAAAGAACCGCACACGTAATGTGGTAAAGAGTGACGACGACGTGCTTTCTGGGCGTGTGACAAAGAAGCAAATGGAATGTAATAGATGGCAGGAGGCGCACAAATTAGGATGTAATTAATGATCGTAGGCGGAAGTGGTGGACGACGTGCCGTGTTGTGCACCAGCGTTGCAGATGTGAGCCAGGACATAAATAGGAGTTGAATACTGAAATGTGTCAACGCCACAACGACATTTTCTCGAAATGAGTTTAAAGTGTTTCAACGTGATATAAATGAAAATTACGATTTAAGCATCAGGTGTTATTAAAAGTTTGAAGTTTTACTTAATTGAACACTAAAGCATGGTAAGCCAATCAGCACCAACTTTTTAAATATTCAAAATGGCGAACTGTGTTAGCCATTCCTACTAAAAACAAAATGGCGTTTACCATTTCCATTATTGAACATTATGTTGAGGTTTAAAAGTATTTTTATGATTTGTCACTCGTTAAAAGAAATATTTATTTAACGTTTTTGCTTTGCGCAAACAAACAAACACTTTTACTTTTCATTTTTTGCTTTATGCTTTTATATGCACACACTTCGTCTGGAGCAGTTTTTTGCGCGATTTTTTTTTTCTCGTTGAGATGCGCAAACATTCGTTTTACCTGATGCCGCAGCGCTTGAACGCGTACGATGCACGATTAAACGAGATCTGAACCCACTTCTTCTAAAGCAAAAGCTTTGCCATGAAAAGCATCAAAAACATGGAAATCGTAACGCAAGGTCCGGGAATTAGCATTATTATAAAAATGTTTGTTTAGGATTGGGTCGGACGATTGGATTTCGCTTAAGCAAACAAGGAACGTTACGTAAAGTGAGCAAAAGCAATCACAATGCTAAATTTAAATGTTGTTCATGTTAAATTTTTCGTCGGCGAATGTTTAAACTTTAGTATTCTGTGTTGTATATAATGGCGTGAGGTGCATTTCAAGCGTAGAGCACGTAGCGCAAAACTGTGTAAAGTACCTTACCTTCAGAACCGTGCTGGGACACTAGGAGGACGTTGGATGCAAGGTTTTCAACAGCACAGTCACGACGGCAAAAAGTCTATCTAGAACTAAAGGACAAGGAAACGTTCCGAATGCTTTTCGACGCTATGTGAGGGAATAGAGTGCAAAAAAAGGCAGAAAAGCACGATAGTAATGTGGTTGGTCGCAGACGTGAGAACGAAATCTAATCCGACGATAATGATCGATATTCTCAGGAAGAAACCAGGAAGTTTTTTTTGCTATACGCGCAACGCTGAGTTCGAGTGTAATAAGTTTAAATCTTTTGCCTACAAAGTTAAGGAGAAGTTAATTTCTTTTTTGTTTTCTCGCAAAATAAGAATATTAAGAAAAGGAAATACGAGAATTCTTATTTGTACGTGTACTTAACACTTATTTTGTTATTTGAAACATTGGGGGTGTAAGGCACGTCGTATTTCAATGTTTTATTGTAACAAACGAGGCGGGAATGGCACATTTGCTTCGTTTTGTTTTTTCAGCATCGTTATAAATGTGCTTTATGTATTTTTCCGATACGTTATACGAGTACTCACGCATATGAATTTCCAACCCACGTTTGCATGGAAAACGAAGGCGAGAACACGTTTCGCTATATTTATTAGTTCAATTTTATTTTCGGAACGTTGCCGATATATTTTGTAAGTTTTTCTTCTTAAAAAGAATTTGTAACAATTTTTTTGTACTCAACAAACATTTCTTGGAATTAATGCCTTTGTTGCTCAAAGCGTTTTATCTTGTTTGCCCTGGTTTTGTCTTGGAGGTTATTTTTTGTCTTCTTTGTCCTTTCTCGCCTTTTCAATTACGTTTGTTATTTTCATTAGTTATCTGCCGCTAAGAGTCGCGTTTAATTTGTACGGTTTTTCATTTCCTTCATGAGGCCGTCGTGATTTCCTTTATGTAATGCTTTGTCCTTTGTTGTTGCGCACACAGTCCACCAATTGATTGCCGTTTAATAATAGCTTTTTTCCGTCATTCCAAACATTGTGTTTTCTGCGCCACGTGTCCTTCGTTGTACGTAATAGTATATATAATAGGTTTGCAATGCAGACATCGTTTTCAATTGTTAACATTCATGACAACAAAGCGGTCGAATCGATGGCTCCGCCCAACAACGACGGGCTGTCGCAGAAAACGCTCAAAATTGGCCTTCAACTATTGCTACTCGCGCAAGTTTCTCTGTGTTTGATGGTGGAGATTAAAGGACTTAACGGTGAATATAATAATTTACGCAATGCCAACGGTGTTATCAAAACTGATCACGTTCAGGTACAAAAATAATCAATTATAATACGATTTGGATTGTTTTGAAGTTTGAAGTTTTGTAGTCATTGGATAGTGCGAAGAGTGCGAACCAAGAAAATTTACCGCTTGGCGACAACAACGCCTTGAAGCGAGTAGCGGTTGAAACAGCTTACGATGATTTTGTTTTGAATGAAATTCCACCAGCGCCATCTACTAACTCGCAAGATAGGCAAAGATTTGAGCAGAGTTCTCAAAACTTGATGAACTTAAGCAACTTGAAGAACAACCCCGTTGTGGGCAGTGCTGGTGGTGATGGTAGTTCTGAGGATGTTTGCCAAATAGACATCGAGTACACCAAACGCGTTGTGGGGCGGTGTACAAACTTGGGGCGAACTGTTCGTGGTTGTGTGGCTGGACCTTACATGCAACTTTCACATTCTGCTTGTTAGGTAACTAACTATACAAGAAACTGTAAGCAGTAGATAAGCGAGAATTGTAGATGGCAACCCTGGCGACGTATGACACTTAGGCACTCCATGACACACAATATCCAAGACGCGGCACTACTGTAAATTTAAATATTTTCAATTTAAATAAATAATGTAGTATATACGCTTGTGTGTGTGGTAGATGATGCATAAATAAAGCGGAAACAGGCAAACGAAGCGTTGCTTTGGTTTTTTTTCTTTCTAAAAAGCAAATACAATTTTATATTCCATTGAGTCGAATCGTGTCGAAATAAAATTTGTACGCTTCGATAAAATCTGGTATAAAATTTGAATAAAAATGAAATTTACTCCTCGAGTCAACTCGTCTTTTTTGCGTCCTCTTGCTTCCTTCGTCGAAAGAGGTGAGACTTTGTATCAGCCTTGATCGTGGGCTTGAATCTCTGGGTATGGGCCTCTCTCTGAGTGAGTAAATCATTGCGGAAAGCGCTGGGAAACTCTAGTGAAGTTTATATAGCGGACTAACGCAAACACAAACGTAAACCTGAGCGTGAACTTAAACGCAAACAGGAAAAGCCCGCCAGCAAAAAACTTAACTACGTCGATGCGATGCGAAACGGGTTTTGGGTGGTTGGAATGAGGCGAAAACGAACGCAGTCGATAACGGAGCGATAATTGATGCTCGTATACATACATAACCAGTATAACGACCGAAAAGGACTGAAGAAAGATGTGACGATGGGCGATGGGGAAAATAAATTGAGATAAACGCGTGGCACTAAAATTTGGAACAACTTTTTTTAAACGCTATTTCTGCATTTATAACTCATTGGGGGGTAAAATGTTTATAGTTATTGAAATATTTAATAAAGTTCTGTTGTAAATTTTTTCCATTTCAAGACTTGTACTGCAAGAGTTTAGTTTTAGTTTGATGTGATGTTTTGTTATAAAAAAAACTTTTGTAAAAAAGTAAAGGGAAAAGTCAAAGCAACACGCAACGACTTGATGTACGAGTACTACCTAAGGTCGAGAGCTAACAGGAAGTTTTTTTACAAACTGTAAATCACCAACTTGCCACTACTTTAGTAGTTCTTGATATTTTTTTACGAATTTTGGTTTTAGATTCAAGATTTACGTTTATACACACAAAATATTTTGATTCTTTTTTACCAAATCTTAGTGATTTTATCAAAAAATAATTCATAAATGTTGAAATTTTTATTGTGGAAACTTAAATCAGTTTTACTGTATTTCCAGTTTGCATTGTCTATCAAATATGTCAATCAGATAAATATCTACTTGTTATCGTTGATTTGGTTGGTTGAAATACTGCAGTTTTCTATTATTGGAAATCAGTATCTCCGTTTCTCCTGTAAATTGCAAATATTTACTTGTCTCAGAAAAATTTATTTATTGACATTCCGTCTGTCTTCTTGCCATACTTTGATTTTCTTTTGTTTTGTGTTTTTCTTTTACACCCAGAACGTAGTTTTCTACGATTTTCATAACATTCTTTGGAAAATTACAAATTTCAGCTTAAAATTAAATTTCCCTGTCAATTTAACAAAAACTTTTTGATTATAGCTCCAAGCCGTATCAAACGAAATCTTGTTTCTTGTTTCACGTGTCTACAAAGTATCAACTCAAACTCATCTTGTCTTGTTTTTTTTGGGATGCCTGTCATGTTCCCGAATTGTGCTCTTCATAGTTTTCCGCCTCTTTGGTTTCCGGCTTACAGCTGTCAGAATATCGACGGCGTAACAAAGCCGATGGCAAGGCTCTTATTCACTGTGTTTCTTCTGATGCTGTTGTGTTCTCGCGTCTGCAATTGCTCTTACACACTGTTTCGCAAAACGGCTCACGCGTAGCAAACAAAACTGCCAAAGACTGGCGTTACTTTTCCAACTACAGAAGGAAAACATTTATGTTTTGTTATCATTAATATAGAATTAAGTTATACTCGTAGTTTTCGTTGTGCTTGCGAAACAGTGTTCAACATTGTTGGAATCAAAAAGTAAACGTTAACGAGATTCTGCTGCCTTCTTCAAGTTTTATTTCTTTTGAAAAGTGAAATACAATTAGTTGGAAAAGTTATCACTTTCAGTTAGTCAGAAACAAGAGTAACAGGAGGACGTTTGTAATCGTGTAGGTTTTGTATTAGTCGACTTGTAGAGTATAGGAATAGATCGAAAGATAAAGGATAAAGCTTGCAGTTAACTTGTAAACTTTAGCTTGCGCCTTCCGCCAGCTGTAAGCTCGTAAAATTCGTACTTAAACGTCAGGCGGCGATAGTTTTAGCGTTTTAGCATTTAACAAGTTTTAATGGCGTTTAATTGAATTAGCTTTATCTAGAAATTAGCATGAAAGCTATTTGTTTGCTTTCACAGGTCCTTGCTTCGTTGTTTTCAATGTTTCTGGAGCATGTTCATGTCTGGTTTTGTATTATTATTACACAAGGTATAAAAAACTTATTTTTGATTGAAAATAACAAAACTAATTACACTAGTTGTCGACGCGCCTTTTGTTAGTATTAGTGCGCCAGTCGCTTGGGTATTTCTAAATCCACTGCCGGCACACGGTGGCACACGCACACTAGTCGTCGACGCGCCTTTTGTTAGTATTAGTG